>SNQN01001597.1:68683-91177 GCA_008642245.1 Bassia scoparia | reverse complement strand
ATCGGAAGGCTCTCCACTGTCATGCAAATGAAAAAGAAAAACTTAAGTAAGGAAGCATCGCAAGAATAAAAGAAAATCGACATCTTGTGCTCGCATTTGAGCCAAATGTACATACGGAAGACACAAATCATTACCTCGCATTGAGAAAGCTTTCATGCGAAAGAAATAGCAGAAAAGGTGCGAGATAGAGCAACTTACCCGGCATGAAAGGCATTACGTTTATGTAAGGACTTCAACCGTCCACAGCAGCTGAGAAAGCTGAAAGTGGTTTTCGCTTGACATTGTCCCGGTTTAAATGGACTTGGCAAGCTTTGGCGAAGGAAGATTCTTCGAGAATGAAACCTTTGTAATCCCCCTAATTTTCGAATTCATAATTTCATTTTCCGTAATTCGGGATATTTATAATTATATAGATTCTTTAATTTTCGGATATTATATTTATTTCTTATAAATATAAAACAATTATTTTAAAACGATTGCGATTTATTAAATCTATTTAATTATTTATATTTTCGCTTAAGATATTTATGATATCTTTTTACTTGATTTTTATTCTTTATTTTATCCAAAACAAGTGTTTAACAAAAAAAAACAAAAGATAGCACGCCCTAAATTATTAAAAACCTAAATTATTTTAAAAAGGGTTTTTTATCTTTCCCTACTCTTTCACGCCTCATTCATATTTTTACAAAACAAAAAAAAAGGAAAGAAAACGCAATACAGAAAGAAGAGGGAAAAACGAACAGGGAAGAGAGAAGGAAACCGCACGACCTGCTGCTGCTTCCCGCCCCCGTGGACGCCGCCCTGCTCTGCTGCGTTCGCCCGCCGCTGCCAGTCGCCGGTCCCGGTCTCCTCACTCCTCTTTCTCCTTTCCTTGTTCTTTTCCTTCTCCCCATATTCAATCCATTTTTTAATGGTTTTTTAATTTTCAAGTATTTTACAATTAAATTGTGTTATTATGTTTTGAGTTTAATCTCCAATGAATTGTTAGTATTATTAACTTTTTTTGATGAATTCAGATTTAAAGCAAATAATTTTCAGATTTTTGAATTGCAAAAATTAGGTTTTCACGTTTTTGATTAATCTGTTCCAATTTTTAGTAATTCAATTCGTTAATTATTTTCTGCTTTATCAATAGAATTACAAATCTCTGGTCGAGTAATGTTTCCCATACTAATATACAATTTGGGTAAAATTTCCAGAAGTTTTCAAAGCAGTGTGTACTGATTTGGTAAAAAAAATTCAATTTTGGAATCGACAGTTTTCAGTGTCAGGTTCAAGGTTCGGTTTTGATTTTCATTATTTTTCTGTTTGTCCAATAATTTACGAAATTTTTGTACAGTGATCTCCATGATGTTATATACCTTGTGTAAAAATTTCAGAATTTTTTCAAGCAGATTTACGTTTTAATAATCCGTTTTCCAAGGACGTCTTCGTTTTAAATCTGATTCGGTTTTTTGATTTTTATTTATTTCTCTGTTCATCTATAATTTTTACGAAATTTTTTTTGAATATTGTGATTACAAATTATACACTCTTTAAAAAGTTTCAATAAATTTCGTATAGTTTAGTATTTTAATAATTAGTCTACATTCAGATTGGAACAATTTTTCGATGTACAAATATCTTGTTATTAAAATTAATTAAAAATATTTTGGCCACGAAAAATACAAGTTATTATGAATTTTCGTTATTAACATTAAGGATTTTAACCATTTAAAATTATGACTTTTTTAAAGTTTTAAAGAAATAATTGAGTTTTATCTGTATAAAGCGTTGAAGTTAATCTTTTAAAACATGTTCGAGTTGATTTTTTAAATTTTACAGGGTCTTAAAGGTATGTTTGCTTGTATCTTGTATTAGAAATCAATAATAATTGATTCTATTTGGTGTAGGAGGAATTCTCCTTGAGTATTGTTGAAGTTGAAAAAACACATCGTTGGATTGTTTGCTATTCAAAGGTACGTACTACTGCGGAAACCCTGATGTTTTGTATGCTGAGAGGTGGAGAACTAGAGGGCAATGAGAGGAAACGTCCATGGAAATTGTTTGGTAGTCACGAATAAATTATCTATTTGTGTCGATGGATCTATATTGTTGGAAGGAAGGAATAAAGTGGGAAAATGTCTTCTTACTAGAGGAATGTTATGGAGTTGTTAATGGTCATTTGTCTTATGAGTGTATTAATACGAATGAATTAAGTGAGTCAAGTATCACTTGCTCATGAGGTAAATTTCGTATATGGTGAATTTAGTGGAGTTAGTGTATTTACTCCTGAGGCGATTTATTTACTCGTCATGACATGATGTATTGAAGGGGTAAAGGATGTATTCAATCTTACTGACGGGTTAGTTGGTTTCCAACAGGTTTATAATAAAGCAACGATTAGATGTTGAAAAGTAATTGTTTCAATTGGAATGGTGGTCTTGTTTTGTGAGTCTGTGAATTGTTATTATAACAGTTAACTAAACTATGAAAGAGCAAATAAAACTCTGGATCTTGTGGCACGACTAGAGTATTGACAACAGAGGGGTTGGTTGCGATTTTATTCGCTTCTTTCTAGGTCGTCAACCTATCAATGCGCCTCTTTATATATTTTTTAAAATGATTTTATCCAAATTGGGGTTAGTTTGAATCTATTAAACTATGGTGACGGAGTCGCGGGCCCGTCCGCCATCTGGTTTATTGAACTTTTGATGTCTTTCGACGGAGGCATGAGGAATTGAATGTGGCACCTAGTGTGTTGGGATAGAACTGTGCACCTCGGTGTCTGGGATTGGACACCTTTGCTAATTATCGGATCATATTATTAGTTATAAATATATGAGTCATGTATTGGAGTCGAGTAAATTATTGCAAGGTTACAATCTAGTTAACAGGAGCTGTTGAATTTGGATTGTATTGATGGAGCAGCTGTATGAATAAGTATTATATATTGGTTTTCTGGGTAGAGTTTGGATTGTGATGTGTATAATATGCTGGTAAGTGGTTATGAACACCATCAGTTGACAGTTGGGTTTTCTTTTGTTTCTAAGCAGGTGTCGTAACTCGGCATGTCCAGTTTTTAGGAGAGATGATGTCAGTTTGTTTTCTGATTTCGTAACTTGTACGTACTCAGCTTTGCTGATTGTGTGCTTTGTGTTGTTTGTTGTCGTCCACACTTTCTTTCTTTTGGTGGACCTGTGATGATCCTTATTTTATTTGGAAATTATAGGGAGCAGATTTCTCACAGGTTTGGCAATAAAGTAACTAGGACTTGGATGGATGGTCTGAGTGGAGAGTCGAACGTACCTTAATAATTTATGCACGTATCGTAGACTTTTCAAAACGTTTTGGTATTTCGGGTTTTGTTATGTTTTTAAAAAGGGATTTTACCTTGGATTGCAAATAAGGGTCGTAATGGTTCCAACTTGTTAAACGAGTTTTACATGTTGGGATTTTAATACTTTGGTTTGAACTATTTCGCTATCTTGATTTCCGMTGCAAATTATTATTTTAGCCTAAACGTTTTAACACGTGGCGGTGACATGCCAATGGTTCCCCGTATTTTCATTTAATATTTCACAGGTAAAGTGGAGAATTATTGGGGTGTTACACCTTTGGTTAGAAAAATTCAGACAAAAATAATAATTAAGAAGTTGAAAGTCTACCTCTTTGCTCTCGCCCAATTCGACGACCACCTGCGAGATCAAAGGCTCGCAGGAAGTCTTTATTGTAGAAACATTCGAGCTGAGAGTGGGGAGCCAGGTCCTATATTGGTACTCCACAATCTCGAAATATTCTAATTGTTGTACAATAATGGGGGTTTTCGCACCAACTCGCTCTCCTTATATGAATTCTGGTGCGAGGTCCACGAAGAGAGGATCACCTCGCGAGAGGAGTGTCGTCTGTGTGCACAAGGAAGAAGTCATTCTTCCAATTGTACACTTTATTTGGCTTGTCCAGCGAAGTCATTCCCCACAGACGGCGCCAAATGTTGTAGCAAGTAAAATGGGGATGACGTGTCCTGGTTACAACATTTCCCTAGCTTCTGGGTTGGAAGAGGGGTGGAGGCTTCCCTTCAATGCTACATTTGGAGAGCTGACCTTCTATTGCACGTTGGTTGGTTGCTTCTTAGTCCTAGCACCTCCAAGCTTGCCTGGCACCTGCACAAAGGAGAATAATCCTATTTGGATTATCTCCCCTCCGATGCTTAAGTAAGTATGRAGTTAGGGAAGTAAAAGTGTCAAGCTAAAGAGAGAAAGTAGTGAGAGATGCTCTCAAGTGGTTGGAAGTTATGCAATAAATGCTAAGTGAATGTTTGTGCCATTATGGTGGTTTTTCGGGGTATTTATAGGCAATCCCTCCAAAACCAAGGCATCATTTGGATGGGTGACACTTGTCATCTATCCGTGCTTCCGTACGTTCCCTACTACCATTTCAGTGTAGAAACATCGGTTCTCTGTCCCGTTTCGGTCCGGATTAATTTAAACTGTAGCGTTTGCTACGTGGATCATTTTGACCCAATATTTGAAGGACACGTGGGCATGAATTTTCCATGCCACATCAGTGACCACCATCAAAACACTTCTTTTCGTTTTCTAAATATGTCAAATAGTTACTGCAAATGCTTGTTTCTAAGAGTCATCTCGTGAAAGATTATATTGTATCCAAGCATTCTTGATTTGTTTTTATTTTGAAACAATTGAGGTTTAAATTTTTATTTAGTAAAATCTTTTCAAAAATCATGTTCCATAAGACATTGTAGAAGGGCAATCGATGTGACATTTAAAGGTCGAGGAAAATTAATTTTAGTCATCAAAGAATTGTGTCCAATAACTAAAAAAGAAAAATAATCATGGCAAAGTGAATAATTTGGTGAGTGTGCGTGATTGCGTGAATCCTTTAAGAATGCAAATAAGTTGTGTGGAAATAAGGGAATTAGTGTAACTCCCATGAGTGCGTGAAATTGGTTTGTACTCATGTCAACAACAAAATGCATTTTATGGAGCTAATCATAAACAACAAAACTATACAACCAAACACATTAATCAAAAGTTAAATTTGCAAACCAACTCTTATTATTTTGTCTGAATCATAAAAAGGATGGAAGTAAAAATCTATTAAAGTACTAAATATTTTATTGATAATAATAATAATAATAATAATAATAATAATAATAATAAGGGAAATTTCCTTAGGTGCCCATAATGAGGTTTGATCTAACAACTCTGCTGCCTCTGGTGTGTTAACTGAACGGATCAGGTACCCCTAAGGTTAGTACTTAATAGCTCACGTAATCCATTATTATTATTATTATTATTATTATTATTATTATTATTATTATTATTATTATTATTGTATTAATAATATTAATCTTAAACTAAACGTTTCAATTTAATATCATTTATCCCAACTTTCAAGTTATATTATTAATCAATATTATTTAAATAGTAAAAGTATTTATTCAAAAAATATCATTAGTAATAGTAAAATATTAATCCCAAGTTTAAATTAATCCAAAGTTAAATATTAAACTAATTAAATATTTAAATATTAATCCAAATAATTTACTCGTATTATTAATAATAGTTAAATATAAAAGTTTAATATTATCCAAAGTATACTCTGTATTATTAATAATAGTTTAATTCTAAGTTAAATATATCCATGATTTAATAATAATCCAAAGTTAAATATTAACCAAGTTAAAAAGTTAAATATTAACCAAAGATCTAAGTTACATAGGGAAGGGGAGGGATGGTGCTCCCTTAAAAAGTCGTAAATACCCTTAATGAATTAATGTATCCAAAAGACTTTATTACCTATATAAAAAAATAGAATTTATACTCTTAATAATTACCCATTCTCTCATTAATATGGAAAATACTTTCATCTACCCATTGGGTAATTACCCACTACCTTTTGGTAAGTTACTCACTACCTATAAAGTAGTGTGATAATGGTAATTGGGGAATTGCAACTTGCATGATTAATTATATTATTATCGCTTTAGTAGTGGGTAATTTACCCACCGGTAAACGTGCATGTCCATTTAATATAAAGATAACATTATTATTGTTACTTAATTAGTGAAAATTCAAAGCAAAAAACAGTATTCTAAATTGAATTAAAACATATATGAAATTATGTTAAATCAAGTTATGTTACCTACAAAATAATTAAAATAATTGTTTGATAAATTAGTATAAATCATTTTTTAGACGAGTAGTAAAATCAATTATATCAAATATTTTCTCAAAATATAATAAATACATACTATATAATTCATTTTTTATGAATTGCAATTTTTACAAGTCTAAGCACGCATCACATACACATAAAAATTATTATATTATTAAATAACAGTTAAATATTAATCTCATTATTATATAGTTAAATAGTTATACATTGATCCCAAATTAATATTAATCCAAAGTTAAATATTTCAATTTAGTTTAGATCAGTTGAGTTCAGCTTCGTTTAAGTTCAGTTCAACTCCATTCAATTTCAGTTCAGTTGATTTTAGTTAATGTAGACAGACCTAAGTATAGTATTTTCCAAAAACAATGTCCATTATAAACTTGGGAATTTTCATGGGGTACCCTTGAAATTTATGGTATTTCACGTGGTGCCTTGAACATTTTCAAAATTCACGTGGTGCCTTATTTTACGAAAATAATTCATAAGTAAACAAAATGACAATTTTGTTGAGTTTTTTGGGTTAAATGATAGGGTTGTAAGATGGAATTTTATGAATAAGTTTGGATATCAAGTGACATGTATGTGAAAAAATACAAATTGAATGACATTTTTTCGTAATTTTAAGACCAAAAAAACTTAATGAAATTACCACTTTGTCTTACGTACTTATGAATTATTTTGGTAAAATGGGGCACCACATAAAATTTGAAAAAATTCAGGGCACCATGTGAAATATCATAAATTTCAAGAGTACCCCATGAAAATTCACTATAAACTTTCGTTATTTTGTTTATTCCGTAAGCTATTTTTTTTAATTTTTTTTTGTGTTATCCGTAAGCTAAGTTATGAAAAATATAAAAATGGTTTTTTGTCCATAACTACCTTAGTTACACATTTTTTTTTTTGCAAAATACTACGTACCTACATTAGAAAACCTTAGACATAATTATCTTAAATTTCCATTTTGTTGTTGACCACTACCTTATTTCATTTTTCGGCGTTGACTTTGATTTTCCGGTCATCAAAGTGCACTTGAGATGCACGGGATCTCATTTTTTGCCATTTTTTTTCAATTTTCTTTCCCTTTTCCCTCCATTCTACTCTTTTATTTCCTATTCAATCTACTTAAATTTGATTTCTACTTAAATTTGATTCAATGGTATGCTGAAATTTGAGGCGTGGAGGGAAGGAAAATCAAAAAAAATTGGCAAAAAAATAGACCACGTGCATCTCACGTGCACTTAGATGACCGGAAAACCAAAGTCAACGCCGGAAAATGAAACAAGGTAGTGGTCAACAACAAAATGAAAATTTAAGATAGTTATGTTTAAGGTTTTCTAATGTAGGTAATATTTTGCAAAAAACGTGTGTAACTAAGGTAGTTATGGACAAAAAAACCTACTTCCTCCGTATAAAAAAAAACGCAACTTTTGCCGTTTTTGGAAATATCACAATAAATGCAACTTTCATTTTCTTTCCTTTTGAGGTAAATTTTTGGCTATAAAAAGACTATTTTACCCTTACTAAAATAACTTAAAACATAATTAAATCATTCTAACCCTAAATTATTTCCCCTAATTAAATCATCCTAATCCTAATTAATCCCCCCTAATTAACCCAGCAACACCCCACTCCTCCCACCAACAACCACACACACCACCACCTGACCACCCTCACTCATGCCACTACCCAAATTCAACCACCCACACGCCACCCTCACTACGCACCACCACCAACGTCGATTCGCACCACCACCACCAACGTCCATCGACGCCTTTCTCTCTCTCTCTCTCTCTTCTTTACTTCGCACCACCACCCATCTCGTTTCTGGACAAATTAAGCCCCAAATCACTTTTCCTAAAAGCCCCAAATCAATTTCCCTAAAAATCCCAAATTGAAAACCCTAAAAACCTAAATTGAATGTTTCGAATGAATGGTGGCGGTGGTGGCTTGTCGCGCAAGGGGGTGGTTCGCGCAAGGGGTGGTTYGCGCAAGGGGGTGGTCAGGTGGCGGCGAGTGAGGGTGGTTAGGTGGYGGCGAGTGGAGGTGGTTGACTGGTTGTGGTGTTGTATGAATGGGTGCAAGTGGTGGTGGTTGTATGAATGGGGACCACACCCACTCTCCTAATTATCATTAATCACTTACCCTTATATACTAATATTTGCACTATTCATTTTCTTTCTAGGAGTCCGTGTCATCCCAAAAGTTGCGTTTTTTCCGATACGGAAGAAGTATAAAAACTGATTTAGAGTTACTTTACCGTTTACTAAATTTCAAAGTTTTTTGAAGGAAATTGCCACTTATGTCGCACTTTGGTCGATCCAACATTCTTCTAATTTCTAAGACAACCAAGACTGATTTTACTTCCTTCGTAACTCTCTCTTTCTCCTCGTCGAAAAAAACTCTCTCTCTCTCTCTCTCTACATTCCCTCTCATTTTCTCTCCCCTCTTATCCTGCGATTAATTTCCCGGCGATCTAATCGGAAAAGTTTCGGCGCCAACGAGGTAATTTCACGGATCATCAACTTTCATTATTCAATTGTACCTCTCGAATTCATGAATTTCGTGTCAATTATGATATTATTACTTCCTGATTACATCATTTCGTTTCAGAAATGCTTGTTCTTTCAATCCTAATTCGGAAGTTAATTCCTTTTGAACTTTGTTTTGTTCGGAATTTTGATTTCCTTGTTTGATCTGATTTGGTGGAGATTTTTGAATGCTACTCTGTATTGTTTTGATGATGATCTCGATTATACTCTGGTGCAACTTATGTTTAGGATTGCTTTACGTTTTTAATTTGATTTTGGCAGTATTGATTGAATGTGAATTCAAGCACGTTTCACATTTGCAATAATGTAAATCTATTTGTTTGATTTTTTTTGCATTGCTAAATGGCATTCTTTCAACTTGCATATGATTGCGAATGTTGATAATGAATTTGTAATTTAAGCATTAGACTCTCAAGCTAATGAATTTGATTACTAGAAAGCATTGTCATGTAATGTAATGTTGCAAACTTTGTCAACGAGTTATAGAGATATGTATTCTTATGCTTGAAATTTATAAGTTTGATAAAATGATACTCCCTCCGTTCCAGTTTGTTTTTTTACGTTTCTTTTTTTTGTGTTCCCTTTTATTCTTTACATTTACTTTTTCATACTTTACTTTTTTTACTTATTAATGTTACTTTTAYCCCTAAAATATCTCATCTTACCCTTTATTTCCTCATCATTCTTGATTTTCTACCCAAACTTGTCTCATCAAACGAATAATACAACTGCCAAGAAATACTAACAAATTAAAAGAATAATACAACTTCCAAGAAATACTAACAAACGAACGAATAATACTTGATTTTCTTACCCTTTTTTTATTGCACACATCTCAAACAAATTAAAAGAATAATACAACTTCCAAGAAATACTAACATAATTTATCCATATATTACTTTCCCTTAATTGGTGTGCAATTCTACAAACGTAAAAAAAAATCGAAACGGAGGGAGTATAAGATTAATCATGTCGGAATGCGAAAAGGTTTGCATAAATCTAAATTTAACGCATATCCTGGTAAGGAACATGTAGGCAAGGTTGTTGGTTATTCCACCCTGTGACTGTCTTGTTGAATATGTGATAATATTAGAAGTGAATTCGGTTTGGCCATCAAATCTCACATAGCTGTACTTCTTGTATGGTGCCTTAGAATTTGCTAAAATTTGGATAACTAGGTGCGATCGGACAAATGTGTTGGGAAGTGTGTGAACAATTGAACATGGATATTTMTGTACCTTATTCTAATGCAAGCTCAAATATTTACTTGAACAATTTACTTTTCAATATTTCATTGTAATTGCCAAGTCCTATTGATAACATTATTGACCTTATGCATTTCAGTAGGTGGGTACAGGATACTAGAGCTTTTTCGAAAAGGGGTGATTGTATCCGAGCCAAGCATTTAAGCTTCGTTGATTTTGAATAAATGGCTGCTCCTGTACCTCCAGGGGCACCTAGACCTAACAACTCACAATCACCGCCACCGCCCCCAAATTATGTCCCTAATGTAAACAGAGCAGCTGATTCATCCTTACCTCAAAATTTCCAGAATTTAAATATTAATCAGCCATCAAATGGTCCAACTTTTTCATCAGCCGGTCCTGTTAGGCCTGCGCCTTTTGGCCAGGCCCCTCGTTTTCCACCAGCTGCTGCTGGCCCACCTGCTTCTTTTACTGGGCCCTCACCAATAGCCAGGCCTGGCCCTCCACCTCCTGGTGTAGTCCCAAGAGCTGTAGCGCCTCCCTCAGGTCATGTGGCCTCACCCAATATGATACCTGGTAGACCCTCTGCCTCTCCTGGTTCTCAACCTCAGCCTTTCGCTTCCAGACCTTCTTCGCAAGGRCCTTTTACAGCAGGTGGTCCAGTTCCGCTTCAAGGGCCTTTCACTGGTGATGGTCCAGCTGTTCCACCACCTGGGGCACCAGTGCCAGGCCCTCCCAGATCTCAACCTGTTGCCCCACATATGATGGCTCGACCTGGTGGCTTTGGRTCTCCTCCGATGGCCACTGGTCATGTTGCTCCTCAAAATGCTCCTCCCAGTGTGCTTAGTAATGTACCTCCTATGTTTACTGCTGGAACCATGCCCGTCGGACCACATTATTCTTCTCTGGGTGGCCCACTACAGCCAGCAGTTGGCCCTCCTCCACCGCCTGCTGCATCAGTAAGGGCTCCTGTCCAAGCTCCAACTATGCGCTCTTTTCTTGGAACTGGACCTACTAGTTCATTAGCTGATCATGCATCTCCTTCTTTATCTCAGCCCTCTTCTCCTTTCTCAGTTCCACCTCAGGTACAGGGTGCACCACCTCCTTTGGGGTCTCCATTCAGTATGCAGCCTCCCCAAGTACGGCAGGTAAGAGTTTACAGTTTTTGTTTTGGAACTTTATACCTATTTCCCCATTRTTATCTGTTAGAGCATTAATTTCTGCTGCTTTCCTGTTTCCATTTTTTTTGGTCTCAGCAGTAAAAGGCTACTATTTGTCAAAGACTATACCTTTACCTTTTGTGATGATATGATATAGAAATGATATGACACTATACTCATCTTATAAAGAAGCTATTCACTTTTAGCTGAGATATTGAAACTTTAAAGTTCGCATCTTTTAATTTGTTAACTTCACACATTTGCTTGCAATAAATTTTATCTACTACTTCAAACAATAAAAAATCATGGAAGAACCAAATTTGAGAGTGCATACATGATATAGCTATATTGCGTTGAAAAAGAAACTAGATTTATTGGGTCTTCATGAAATTATTAACGTTGCGTATTTGTTTGGTTAAGAAAGCATTTTGAATTTGCACCTTATAAGTAGCTCTAGTGAACAGACAAAGATTTCCAGATCAGTATATATCGTAGCTCTTATTCCTATGTGTAATTGTTTATGAGTCAACAGATTTTAAGTGACTAATAATTTGCTGAAAATGTAAAGTTTTAGTGCCTCCAAATTTGACAAAGTTCCAATGGTTCAAACTTGTGAGGGGAATGTTGTGCCAGTGGAATTTTTGTATCTCTGGGCTTTCAAGTCAATCCCTTGCTTGTAGCCCTTTTTAACATAACATATAAGAGACTAGATAATCCCCGAGCATATGCTTGGTTTTTAAATAAAATACAAATTGTTCTAAACTAAATTAAAATTATATACCTGTCATTTTAATTTATTTTTTTTTACTCAAAAACATATTTATTGACATTATTTATTAAATACTTTCTTACATTTTTTATGCAATAATTAATAAAGTTTAGTTGGGAGGGAAAATTTGGAAGGTGGGTTTTGCTTTAGTAGTAGTTAGATTTATGACTATATTTGGAATCTTGATCCTTTGTCTTTTATTAAAACTGTCTAGGTTGGACTAATTCTTGAGAAATTCTCAAATTCATCATATTTTCTTTTGAAAAATGGACTAATTGGTAGGTGCATTTTAGGATGGGACATAATTGTCATGAACAAAGTATAAATGGCATTTGTTGATGAAAAGGAAGATATACTTTTTAGGTATAGAATGATCTGTGTATTATACCACATCTTTCTGAGTTCCCTACGGTAGGTTTTTTTTTCATTTCTTTTTTTTGGGGGGGGGGGGGGGGAATACAATTTATTTTTAGATGTAAATAACACAAAGATAGACTTACCCACGGTAAAAACTCAGGTTTCTAAAGTAAATGCATCATTTTGAGCATTCTGGAGAATCTGGACCCAAAGTAAGGAAGTCATGTGAGTATGTGACATTGCTAACAATTCTCGAGGGGTTGTGGCATCTTAGTTGTGAGTCACACGTCGCTATGATTTATTTTCTCCTATGCTTAGTGAAATGCCATTTTCTTCTTTGTATTATCTAATTCAAGTGGACTTTTGATGATAAGCAGTTATTTCCATCTCCAATAATACCGTGATTTTAGCAAGCATTTGTGCCTTAGAAGCATATATTTCTTCTTTAGTGATACCTTTTTCCAATAATTGTGATGAATCCGACTTTTACAAGCTGTGTTTCTTCCATTTTATGAGTCTAGGTTGCCTGATTTCTCTTTCTCATGCATTTATTTGAAATGATCTTTTCTGTCCTGCTATACTTTTGGCTTTGAATATTTCAGGTTGCTCCTCCTCCATCAATGGCAGGTCCTGTGCAACCGCCTAGAATGTATGGCATGCCACCACCAGCACCAGCTCAAACAATGGCCGCCATGCCTTCTATRWGTCAGACTGGGCCATCAAAGATTGATCCCACCCAAATTCCCCGTCCCCTTCCAAATTCATCTGTGGTCGTGCATGAAACTCGTGTTGGCAATCAGGCTAACTTTCCTCCGGTATTCATCATGCTATTATTGTCTGAAGCTATACTGTTGAGAAACAAATTTATTTTGTTTTGTCATTCTAGTTCAGTGTGCTTTTGTTTGTGCCTTCTATTTTCTCTTTTAGTAGCCTAATTATATAAACAATACGTTAAAAGCTTTTGCTTTTAGCGTCAAATACCACCATGCCAGTCAATGCCTCTATCAAGTTGCAGCTTGTGCTATATGTAGCTTACTTTTCCTGAACTTTTGTATAAGTTATTCCAGAGTCAATCCTTGCTTTTCATTGCACATGCAAGACATTAGTAGAATTCAGGCAAATGTAATTCAAAGCTTCTGTTTTTCCTTCTAGTGACTCTTCCTAGATTCAACTTTGTATTACATAGACATTTTTCCAGTGGCGTTGAAATCTACTAGCCAACAGCACTTGCTCAACTACTTCTGAGGTGCTTTCCATACCAGAACAGTAATAACTCTCTRGAAACCATAAATTATGCCATTGTATTGGCAATCCCATTGCACTATGGACTGAATGTACATCACATCTTCTGGTCTTCTCTTCACTTAGTAGTGCAGGAAACATTAGGGAGCAACGACTTGGCAAGTAGACTTTGAACATGGAAAGTCCCTGTTAGTGCTAAACTGCTAATTATATATCCTAATAGAATTGTCAATTTTCCTTTTTGACTCCAAACTTTCAACCGTAAACCCTCAATTTCTATGCACTCCTGATTGTAATTTGTTTTTTTACGTCCCCCATTTTTTCTATGTGCAACAAAGGATTTTTTTAAACCCTCCAAATAATATCCCTTTGTTGCACATAACAAAAATAAAATATAATTAGAGGAGGTAAAACAATATACGAAGTATCAGTTATTTGCAATAACTTCCTATGCTGCTAGGCATATAAATATATAATTTAAAATGATTGTAAATATTAAAACACGTCACTTAGGATAATAATGATGTTTTCAGAGTAAAAGGCATGTTTCTTAGGATACAATATTCAAGTAGTATATATGGTTGTTCAATGTTTTCATCAGAAAAATTATTTCAAGTAAAAGTTCCTTTTATTATCATTCAATGAAAAATTTAATCATTTTTTTTTACTGTGTTTGCAAACATAATTCTGTTGAAAAATGAAAAGTTATACTGTACTATTTTAATGGAGATTGCGATAATTTTCATTTCTAATTATTATTTTGAAGCCTGCTACAAGTGAGTATGTTGTCAAGGACACTGGAAACTGCAGCCCTCGTTACATGAGGTGTACAATTAATCAGGTGATTAGATTTTGTATTGAGAAGCACTAGTTGTAACCCAAACAAAGTGTTCTGGCTTTTGCGTTTCTTCATATTCAACCAACTTCTATATTATCTGCAGCTTCCTTGCACTGCTGACCTTCTTGGAACATCTGGGATGCAATTAGCTTTGTTGGTACAGCCATTAGCTCTTCCTCATCCATCTGAGGAGCCTATCCAGGTATATTATTGAGCTCTTGCAATTTTGTGGGTATTTTAGTCAATAACCTTATTTGAGTTTCTTTGAATAGATTTTGCATCCGAATGAGAAACTTTTTTTTWAAAAAAAATTGCGATTCTACTGAATCTAACTCTTTCATTGGAGATGTGATGAAGATGAAAGGATTAGTGATGACTGATGATATATTGATTGTTTTTCTGGTATGTTGGCTGTTGATACTACATAGTGCAAATACATAATGAGACATATTGGTTTTTTCTACAGTCATTTTTTTTCTCACTACAGTTCTGTCTGTCTCTCTCTCTCTCACAAACACATACACATAAGCTTGACTGCTTGCTATCAAAAGTTTCCAGAGTAATGAACTTTGTATTATATTGTATTTTTCTTTACTTGCAGGTGGTTGATTTTGGGGAAGGTGGTCCTGTCCGATGTTCACGCTGCAAAGCCTACATAAATCCTTTTATGAAATTTATTGATCAAGGAAGGAAATTTATATGTAATTTTTGTGGTAAGTGTAGTTGACTAAATTTGTGATACTATTTAGAACCGAATAGTTCAATTATCTTCTTTATTTGTGTTCTTTTTCATGAAAGAAAAGCAACCTAGGGGTTCACCTCAATTGTTCTCTCCCATTGTTTTTACTTCAAAGATTCTATCAAGAGCAGCATGTTTAAAAATTCCTTTTATTAGTTGTGTATTCTGAAACGTTGCCTGCCAAATTATATTCTCCATATCTCATTAAATTGATTTTTAGGATAATAGGAAGCTGAAACTACTTGTGTCACCCATGTTAGAACTTTTTAATGWTGGAAGGTCCAATTCTGATCTGTTTTGAACTTCTTGTTTGGTGCCTGGTACCATATGAGCATGTGGAGCTATTGTTAATATTTTATAGCCGATTTTGAATTGAAATTTCTGTGCTAATGTCCTCGGCAATGATTTCATGCCCCCCCCCCCCAAACAAAAAAAGAAAGAAAAAGCGATTGTCATAATTTTTCAATACCAATTAGATAACCACTTTAGAACGGAAAGTGAGAGAGAATGGAAATATGTAGAGAAAAACACCATAGTACCATGGTAATGACCTTGAAATTTCCCCTTTTCAATTACACAAGATTTCATTATCAAGGCCTGTCATCTTATATGYCTATCAAACGGGCTGTAAGAACTTCAGATTAAAATCTCCTTCTCTATAGGAAGATATTAGAGCTGCAAATAAGAGGCAACTTGATCTCTCTTGCAGGTCTTTTGCCTTACTAAAGGTAAGATCTCGAGCGCCGATCTTCTTTATTATGCAGGAGGGATGTTGGGATAGGAGAAATGTTTGATTGAGTCGCTTCTTTATGTGCACCTTAACAGATACTTTCATAGTTATGGGTTGAAAAACACACAATTTGTATGGTTTATCTTTTGTTTTGTCGGGCCAATGAAGCTTATAATGGGCCATATATTTCTTGCACATATACTATACTATATGCTATGTGGAATTATTGTGACTAGTTCGACACCTTTAACTTTTTGGTTCATTTTCAGGTGTTACTGATGAAACTCCCCGTGATTACCATTGCAATTTAGGGCCTGATGGACGGCGTAGAGATGCCGATGAAAGGCCTGAGCTGTGTAGAGGGACTGTTGAGTTTATTGCTTCTAAAGAATACATGGTTAGTTATTTTATCATCTAATGCTAATATGTTTTTCAGCTTGGATTTTGGTATTCTTTTGCTAGGAAAATGCAAGTATTTTAAATTTTGGTGAACAGAGATTTTTTATATCCATCTAATTCATTTACTACTTCACAAACTACTCAAGTGTTGACAATTGAAGTACAATTCTGGGGTCACTGTTATTCACTAGTTCCACTGAGATTGAGAGTTTTTGAGAAAGTTATGTTGGAAATAAACTTTTGTCTCCTGGCAGCTAGAGATAAAACGAAAATTAAGACATTGCCAAAGAAAGAAAAAAGGATTTCTATGTTCTTGATATTTTATGTTCAAATAAAAATATAAGATTTTCTGGTGGACATGGCTGGAGGTCGGTGAAAATCCATCATGTATGATATCACTGTGAGATAAGCTCAGAGATAGAAAAATGTTATGGTCACACATGAACACAATAGTAGGGTGTCTGGGTTGAAAGAAAGACAAAGGGAAGGAGCTTGGTGAGGGGAAGTTAAAAGTTGGGGTAGGAGGGAGTAGAGACTAGGGAGCTCAAAAGTTCATTAAGGGTCAAAAGTACAATTACCCTTTCTCTAATCTATATTCCAAAAATAGTAGGTATAACAAAATTTAAATTTTTTTGAAAAACCTCTTATTACATGAGTAATTCTTAGAAATTTGTCATTCTGTATCAACAACTCTATTTTTGTACAATAAATTCTACACCATACATTTGGTGAATAACTTTTGGGTTTTAGTTTTTTGTCCCCGTATTCATTTATCCTTTGCATCAACCCTGTTTTGACTTAGTCACATAGAGTCATAATCATATCAGAATTCCTCATAAGGTGCTTTTGAAATTTACAAGTTTTGAGACATCAACTAGAGTAGTGATTCGTTGCTACGGTCCATGGGCAGAGGCCATGAACTTGAGTGATTTATACTACTGCCTGAAGATTGATTTCATAAAGTTTTACGTGCTAAAGTGAACTCTCATCTAGTTGTTGTATCTTCCATCTTGTCTATGCACTGGTTGCTGGCCTTTGCTCATTCTTTTACTGATAAGTTCTGTCGGAACTTTCTCATTTGTCCAGGTGCGTGATCCAATGCCTGCAGTCTTTTTCTTCCTCATTGATGTATCAATGAATGCATTACAAACTGGTGCGACTGCAGCAGCGTGCAGTGCTATTAATCAAGTTATATCTGACCTCCCTGTAAGTTCTTTTTGAACCTGAAAATCTCACTTGTTTGAATGATTTGCTGCTCACGGCTATCTTGAAATCACTCTTGTTTTGTAATGTCTTGATTACTCCAAAACCATTGTTTTGTTTTGCACAACAATACAGTGGAATATGTTGTTAGTTTGCAGCAGAGTTTTCTTTGAAGGAATGGTCAAACTAGCTATGGCATGTATCATGTTTTTGGCATCCTTTAATTTTGATATACTGTAATTTGGACTTTATCGGTTGCTCTCTGCTGAAATGACAAATATTAATAAGCTATATGAACAAGCTGCAACTCTGTATGTTTGCCCCTCCATATTGGAAATCCATCATTCCTTGTTCAAGTATCTAATGATGAAAAACCAGACCAATTCAGCCAAATAGAAAAAAATAAAGCTTTTGGTGACAAATCAGCTGCTGAGAGGCTTTTTTCTGCCATATGCTTCAATATACTATGGACATTGCCTTCTTTTTCTTATGCTTTCAGTCTTCTGCATTGGATGGACTGTAATATCTTGCCGACTTGATAACAAGTCTATTTTCAATATGACAAAAATCTTTGGGTGGTAGGTGCTTTGGACCTAGTCTTGTGGGATCTTTCTTAATCCCTAGTTCTTAGAGTTTTAGCTTTTCAAGAATAATCTATGTTTGCAGATTAAATGAGAACCTGATCGATTTTTTTAAAAAAATGTATCATGTGCCTTCATTCTTCTTCTGAATTCCAGTTTGTGCGAAGGGTTTGTTTTACCCCTCGATGAATACTATTGTTCCTTTTCTTCTTGGTGTGATTTTTTTCTTTAATATTGCTTTATGTTTTTGGAAGCATTGCATCATGCCATTACAGGAGCTTTCACATAAATTTTTTAATCATAAAATAAGGCAACTCTAATTGATTACACGTTTGTTCTGTTCTGCGGGCCAATTTCTCAAGCTTCTTTTTTTGCTACCATACTTATGGTGTGTTGGTTATTACACATTTTTTTTGTGGTGATTGTTTTACTTTTCCCCTTTTTTAATAGGATGGTCCAAGGACAATGGTGGGAATTGCGACATTTGATTCCACAATACATTTTTACAATTTGAGGCGTGCATCACAGCAGGTTTGCTCTCAGTCACCTAAGTTTGTATGACAGTGTGGTGTCTTCCAAGTTTGTGGTTTTCTTACTTTGGAAAGTTCAAGTTTTATGTACTCATCAGATCTTGATTCAAAATAATTATGCAGCCATTGATGCTCATTGTTCCTGATGTGCAAGATGTTTATACACCTCTTGAAACTGATGTGATAGTTCGGCTTTCACAGGTAAGTTTTAACTKACATAAATGAGCAAATTTCAGCATTATTCTTTCATTTAATGCCAGCTATTTGAAGTTTTGAATTTAAACCTGCCAATACTTTGTTGATGTCAGTGTCGTCAGCACATAGAGTTATTGCTGGAAAGCATCCCAACCATGTTTCAGAGTAATATGACTGCAGATTCAGCTCTTGGTGCAGCAATTAAGGTAGGATGTCATGTTAGCTAAAACTGTATATTTGTTGATTCTGAGTTGGGGAATCATTTGTTCATGTGCAGATTTGATGCTTTTATTGATGTCTGCGCGTGCATTTATTGACGTATGTAATTCTGTTTGAGTGTTTCTATGTAGTCATCTTTTTGGCATGAAGAAACTCTTTTATTGTGTTACTTGATGGAATTCCTGAATTTTTTTTAATATCAATTGAATTTCTGGTCACAATTCTAGGACTCAAACTCTTTACTTAATTTTAGATAACTAGACGCCTGCTCTCCTATTTAGAAAAGTTAGCTCTCCTATATGCGGTTGTTATTGCTGCTATTGAGACCTATGAACTTGTTACTGTGGGATTTTGTTACTAGACTTACTACATTGAAATGGGACGCAATTTTTAAGAAGGTATTGTCGTATCAAGCATGGCTAGGGGCAAAGGCTGATGTACAATAAGTCATTCATATGATTTTTAATTGCTTATAATAGGGTAGACATCTTGGTCAATCATTCAAAAGAATGGTGATATTGACCTGTGTTTATAGAAATTTTTAAGGGATCAAGCCTTGATGTTGAAGTAAAACTTAGGGATACTTCATGAGTTAACCTTTGTGTTTGCACTGCATCAAAGTTAGACATCTCTCATCTTTGTCATTGATAAAGGGATTTGAATACCTTCTCAAATAACCCCAAGGTTKTAGTACATGGGGGATCGAACACGAGGAACAAACGAAAGCATGCTTAATTGCGCAGTTAGGGTCGAGGTGTTTTAAGATTGTAGCTAACAAGTGCAAACAATTGACTAAAGGAGAATTCAAATATTAACAATCTAGGGTAAATGATCCCGAAATCCAATTCAAGTTGGGATTGCCTTGCCAAATTCTATGAATACCGGGAAAGGGGAACAAGCTTTCTTTTCTTTTCCCTCACCGTCCCGTTAGGGCCCCAATTGAGGGATTGGGCTTGAAACCAAATGGTGTTTGTATCCCTTAAGGCTTCACCAAACACTCTTTAATCAAACCACCATTCACCAAGAACAAAAGCAACAATCCTAACCAATCTAATCCTCTCTCAAGGCATTTTCATGATTATGAACTTGAGGTGTGAAATAATATCAACTAACATTCATAGACAAAGCTTAGATAGAGATCAAACACAAAATTAACCTTGATCAATGGCCAATCACATGCTCACAACACTTAAATCCACCCTTTAATTCATTAAGTTAGCAAGACAAAACCCCCAAATCAATTTGGGATTTCCATCACATAAACCCTAGAAATAGAACTATTCACTAATCATGGTGATTAAAGCAATAAAGCATGTGAAAGGCATACATCTGGCACTAAACATGATTATCAAAGTGATTAAGCAAAGATTAACAAGTTACTAAGGCTAATAACTACTAGCTATCAAAACTAGTGAACAAAGAAAGAAAAAGGAAAGTAAGATGAATACCAAAGATTTCTTGAATTATTGCTTGAAAAACCAAGTGTTGTTTACAAAATCTCTCTAAATTGAGCGCTCTCTCTCTCWCTCTAAACTAGGGTTTCTTAGCTGAAATATATAAAGTACAAAATGGGCCCAAGAGGAAAGAAAATCGAAGCCCAACTCATTGGGAGCGACCGCTCCTAGTCGCTCCAATCTTTAGAAATGGCTAGAGGTTCAAGGAGGTCACTCCGAGGGTGAGGAGTGGTCGGTTCTAACTCTCTGAAAATCAGCTAAAAATCTGAAGACCGCTCCAAAGTGGAGCGGTCGCTCCTGTCTCCTTCTTGCTTGATTTCCTCCACTTTTAGCTCCCAAAAGCACTCCAATCTTTGATCCTTGGCCCCTTTGCTCCCATTGCCTCCTATTGCTCCTCCAAATGAGTCCATCACCTACAAATCACTCAACCAAATGTCAAAGTAGGTGCAAAGACATCGAAAATACATCAATATTGAATCAAATGACTCACAAAGGCTCAAATACTCAAGTAAGATGCAAATGAGCACAAAATGGGACTAAAAGACACAATTAGGCTCAAAATAGGTTATAATTGAGGGTTAAATGAGATCGATAAGTGGCCTGAAGAGCCACTTATCAGTCATACATATACCTGAATATTTTTTCGGGGTTGACAAATGAACTTGATCATTGATGTATTTGATAAGATGCAACTGTGCTGCTAGTTAGTTGTAAATTTAATCTTGCTTTGTATTTTTAGTCATCATTGAAAACTATCATTCTTTATGTAAATGATTGGTCTACTTAATGAACATGTGACGTCATGATAGCTTCTCGTGTTAATCAAGCCCATATAATTTTAATTTAAGCAATAGTTGCATTGTCTGTGTCATTATTATTATTATTATTTGGCTAGGCAGGCAAGCACTTGGTTTATGCTGAGTTTGTCCACCTGGTAATCTTTCCTCCCATTGCATTGTATGAGCTACATTTTATATGTTAGAGCTGTTTTGTGTAGAGTTAACCAACTGTCATGATAACCGCACAATTAAATTTTGTAGTCAACCAAATTTCATTGTTAGAAGACTGTATCTTGGGGTTCTCTATGAAATCGTACATCAATGTTTATATTTTGGGCAGCAAGTTAGTTACATCTCTTTTTTTTCTTTTTTTTTTCCAGGCTGCATTTTTGGCAATGAAGAGCACAGGAGGGAAACTTTTGGTCTTCCAATCAGGCAAGACATCTACTCTCTCTCTCTCTCTCTCTCTCTCTCTCTCTCTCTCTCTCTCTCTCCCTCCCTCTCATTTGAGCACTATGTCATGATATTTTCTACGTTGTTAGAAGTCCGAGTCGAGTCTAAAAGTCCAAAGGCAGGTGAAGCTAAGACTAGCTGACTTTGGTCACTTAACAATAAGGCAGTGTCTGTGTTAATACTGGTGACAGAAGTGACGTGTCCTGCTCACATATCACTCTTGACATAGTCTTAGCAAACCTTATATTGTTTAAGACTTTAAGTTTCCAATTGATAGTTTTATGTGGTTATTACTCTGCAGGATCTCAATTTTAGGCATTTTCTAGTATTTTGTTCAATGAAACCTATCTATTTTAGCATGTTAATGTCTTTTTCATGTATGTGCAGTGTTACCTTCAATAGGGATTGGAGCACTTTCTGCCAGGGAGGCAGAAGGTCGGACTAATTCTTCTGCGGGTGAAAAGGTATGTTCTAGCAATTTTAATGAGCTATGTTACTGATACATGTTGTTAAGCATAGTAAATTTAAAACCTAACTTGGCCCTTAAAAATACTATCACTATAAGCACGCGATGCGTGCGATCAGTTAAAAATTTATATTAAACAAATATTCAATTAAAAAAATCATGTAATTGGGTACAGTTTTAAATTAACAATGGCGGTGAGTTATTATGATTTTCAAATTTTCGATATAATTTTTTCTTTTCAACTGAATCTCTTGACAAAGAGATAGAAAATATTAATTACATTGACATACAAATAGTAATATTGAAATACATAAGAAATAAATAGATATTGAATTCAATATGATTTTCAAAATAATTTGCAATGATTAACGGCTTCATGTGAAAAAATTATTCCATGTAATTAATGTATTTATATTTGAATTTTTTCATACTAATTAATT
>SNQN01001597.1:35554-68677 GCA_008642245.1 Bassia scoparia | reverse complement strand
TTTTTTTTATTCATGGGAAAAAATTAGTCAATATACTTTTTTTATATTGTTTAGTATATATGAAAAGTAAAAAAATAAAGAGAATTTATTATTTTTTAATTAAGGACAATTAAGTCTTTTACATCATTAAGGGTATTTATGTCTTTTAATAGGGGGGACACCATTGCTCCCCCCTTGGCTTATATAATAGAGATTAACAAGTGGTCAAAGGGTTAGAAAGGTTTAGGCTGAGGTTTTGTTGGTTTTATGGAGTTGAGACTAGTGTAGCTCTAGTTGCTTGCTGCCCTTATTTCTTGATTTAGATGCCTCAAAGAAGCTCTGGTTTCTCCTAGTCATCTAATGGATACAGTCACTGTCTTATATTGCAGAATTTTTTGTCTGATGGACAAGTTACTTTTAATGCATGGCACTAGTTCAGAGCTTGGACATTATAATGGCCCCACTTATGCACTTTTTGTCACATTGTTTAGTTGTTGCCTTCGTAGTCTTTTGTTTTTGTTTTTTTTTTAAAAAAAATATTACTTCCTCCGTTTTCGAATTCTTGCAACAAAGGGGTATTTTTTGTGAGATATAAAATATTCCTTTGTTGCAAATATTTAAAAACGGAGGAAGTATTAGGACCCAGTTTGTCTTTGATATCTTGTGGGGAGAACTTAATGAGCATATTTGTTATCCCTTGCAATTCCATTTGTGGTTTTTTGACTTCATTCACTCAAATCTCTTTTCATTAATGCATTCCAGGAAGCCAACAGATTGCTCCAGCCTACAGATAAGATTTTAAAAGAAATGGCCATTGAATTTGCTGAATTCCAGGTGAATTTGAGATCTTTGATTTGTTTCTTAAGACTTTGAGAATTGGATATGGTTTTTTAAAATTATTCTCTCTGGATTTTCTATTAACTTCCGTTAATTTACAGTTGTTTTTTTGAACTTGATTGTTGCCTCTAGGTTTGTGTGGATTTATTTATCACCACCCAGTCCTATGTTGACATTGCTTCCATCTCTGTTGTGCCAAGGACTACTGGAGGACAGGTAGCTATTAATAAATTTTATATTCTAGTTTAGTTTTACTTTCACATGTTAATCTAAATTATTATCCAGACTACTGGATGTCGTTTCATCCAATTTCATGATATTGTTCTTGACTTTCTGTGTGGAGACTATTAATTTCTAGGTCCTTGGTTTAGATACGACTGTACGAGGATAATTGATATGAATATGCTTCTTAACAAAATCTGAAGTTAAATGCATTAGAGGGGTCATGGTCATAATAAGTTTAGTAGAGATAAAATTTACCCTTTTTAAATCTATAGTTTGCTTGCTTCAATGTTTGTTTGGTTTTTTTAGGTCATGGTCATAATAAGTTTAGTAGAGATAAAATTTACCCTTTTTAAATCTATAGTTTGCTTGCTTCAATGTTTGTTTGGTTTTTTTAGGAAAATTTGCCAATAACTACCGATATTTGAGACTTTTTTAGAAAAAACTACCCACATTTCATTTTATTAAAAATAACTACCCACTTTTTGCAAAATCATTAGAATTCACTACCCGTTAACGGTTTTACGCTAACACCGTTAACCCCTCATCCACAAACCACCCTTCAGCCACCACTCCCTCACAGCTACCACCCTTCAGCCACCTCCCTTCACTACAACCACCCTTCTGCCACCACTCCCTCACTGCTACCACCCTTCAGCCACCTCCCTTCACTACAACCACCCTTCTGCCACCTCCGTCCCCCCTCCAGTTAGACCCTTTCCCCCTCGCAGCAGTGAAGGACTGGTGGTCGGTGGTAAACTGATTCTGAATTCTCAGTAGTAGGATAACCACCAGAAAACTGATTGTCCGACAAATTCAAGTGCTGCAAGTTCAAAGATCGTGGAATTCGATCAGGGATCGACCAATGAAGCGATTCTCGACAGATCTAAGTACTGCAAATTGCTCATTGAGCCTAATTGAGGAACTAAACGACCAGTGAAATTGTTGCCCTTAGAGACTCAGATTTTGGGCATTTTGAGCCCAATTAGGTGCTGAACTTCAACTCACCAGAAAGGTTTAGACTGTCGAGAACAATCGAAACGACGGAATTCGACGAATCGTGCAAACAATGCCATGAAACGAGGTGGGGCAAGAGTCGAGATCTGGCAGCAGTAGCGACAGCAGTAGCATTCCACGTCGTGATGATTTTGGCGAAGAGGGCATCGTGGATCCCCTTTTTGAACTCCAACGATGCTCGAACTTCATCGGAGTTGCAGAAAACAAGCACGAAATGAAGATAACAAAGTACAGCAAACAAAAGCGACGATAACTCCTACACTAATGCAATTACTATTCCTACCACTACTTCTACCTCTACTGGAGAGTGCAGTACTAAAGAACATCGCTAATTCGCTAAAAAAATTCGAACCCTAGAAAACGAAATTAGTGGCGGAAATGCTAGATTGAGGAGAGGGACTGTACATTCTGGTAGAAAAGCTAGAAATGGTAGCAATGAGGGAGTGGTGGCAGAAGGGTGGTTGTAGTGAAGGGAGGTGGCTGAAGGGTGGTAGCAGTGAGGGAGTGGTGGCAAAAGGTGGTTGTAGTGAAGGGAGGTGGCTGAAGGGTGGTAGCAGTGAGGGAGTGATGGCTGAAGGGTGGTTCATGGCTTGGAGTTAACGGTGTTAGCGTAAAACCGTTAACGGGTAGTGAATTCTAATGATTTTGCAAAAAGTGGGTAGTTATTTTTAATAAAATGGAATGTGTGTAGTTTTTTCTAAAAAAGTCCCAAATGTGGGTAGTTATTGACAAATTTTCCTTTTTTTTATTTGGAAAAATTCGCAGAAATAATCCGACCTTTCATGGTTCTTCCAAAAATAAACCGACCTTTGGATTATTTCAAAATAATCCGACCTTTTAGGAGCATCTTCCAAAAATGTACCCAAACCGGATGGTAACTTGTTATAACCTATTGTTTAAGTTAATTTGCCACGTGTCACGTTTTTATTGGATGTAATTAAATTAAAACTAAATTAATTAAAATTTAATTAGAATTAAACCTAAAGTAATTAACACCCTCATCTATCACCACACACCATCTGCCACAACCACCACGACCACGACCACCAGCCATCTGCTAACACCCACCACCTCCCACCTCCCACCTACCAACACCGCGCACCTACTAACACCCACTCCTGCTGCCCCTGCCTCATCTCATCTCGCCCTTTTTCCTCTTTGTTGCACTAGGCCAGCCACCACCGCCTGCTGGTGGTGATGCTATCGGTGCGGCCACCTTCCCGCCGCATGTAGGGCAGCAGCGAGGAACAACAACAGGGGCAGGGGAAAGCGGTGCAATTGGGGCAGACCAAACGAGCTCAATAACAAAGCAATTGCAACAAAACCAACAATAATGAATATGCCCTTTACATTATAAGCAAAAATCAGTTATAAATTGCAAATTTTAAAGCTTAATTGACCTAAAAATGGAAGAAAAGAAACAAAAGTTTGAGACATTGACCAATGTGTATTAAATAAAATCAGAAAACCCCACTAAATGTAAGTAAAGATAAGTTAAAAAGTTTTGAAAATTTAATTAATTTGACTGCAAATTTGAGTTAAAAATTATATGAAGAGAGGTTGAGAGAAGGAAGAAAGGTTTATAAAAATGGAGATTAGTGTTGGAGCCTTAAACAGTGAGAAAGAAAGAGAGAGTTGAAAAAAGAGATGTGCGATTTTTATATTAAAAAAAAGAAAATACAAAATTTAATCCAATTTAAACCTGCTCAGCAGGTTCAAGTCACTAGGTTCATTTTTGGAATACAACCCCTAAAGGTCGGATTATTTTGGAATAATTCAAAGGTCGGTTTATTTTTGRAAGACCCTTCAAAGGTCGGATTATTTTGGTGAATTTTTCTTTTTTATTTTTTTACATTTATGACCCTTGTTTCTGTTATGGTGAAACCTTTTCATTCAAGGTGCTTCAGTGTTAATATGGGTGTAGAAAACTAGAATTGATGGAATAGTTAGATTGTTTTTCTATTTCCTATGACACGCGTGGAAGTTCACTAGGGGTATCTTATTTGTTTCTTTCCTGTTGTTGATAGGTCGTTTCATTACCAAAAATAATTCCTAATTCCCCTAACTAGTATAGTCGGGCAAGTAGGGTCGAACCACTGTGGAAGGACAAATAAAGTCACAAATTGAACCAAGTTCACTATTGCCAACAATCAAAAGTTTGAAGTTTTTCTTGAGTAACTAGTTGGAAAACAAAACAAGAAGTGACGAAAAAAATTCAATTAATTAAAAACCTAGGGCAAAGAGGATTCACTATGCATCGATCATGATTCAAGAACAACAATTGGGATAAGAATGAATTTAGGCAAAGGAACAAGTTACTCTCGCAATCAAATTCCACAACTAAACAATAAAGTAGGCTATCGCGATTATCATTTAACAGTTCAAAGATAGGAATCCTTCACTCAAACTCGCAGCTCTCGCTTATAGAATTGAGTAAATAACACTTGCAAATTGGCCAAACATGCAATCAATCCAAAACCTATCAATTGAATTGCCAAGACAAACCAAGTTTAAATCCTAAAAATTTGATATGGATTTATAAGCAAGATGCTCACAAATCCCTTGAATACCACGAATAAATCACGAACTGAAGATATTTCCCAAAGGATGGGAATAAAACGAAGGAAAAATAACTTCAAACCCCYGGACCAACCACATAATTTGAAGGATTTAAGTCACAAAGAGGAACCAGCTCCTAAAAGGAACAACCGTCTAAGTAGTTAATCAAGCGAATTTTCGGACAAACCACAAAACTCACAAGGTTTTCTCTGAATTAACAAAGAGGAATTTTTGACAAAAACTAAACTGATCTATCTCATTGATAATATTCGGACCCTATTTATAACACAAAATAACATCTAAAAACTAACTAAGATATTTTAGGAAAGATATAAATCTTATACAGAAAATATCCAACTAATTATATCCTAGTAATATCCTAATAATATTTTAACTATACCTTACTAAATAATATCTAAAACTAATTAAGATATTTTAGGAAAGATATAAATGTTATCCAGAAAATATCCAACTAATTTTATCCGAAGAATATCCTAACTAATCCCTAACAACCTAATAATATCTTAACAAATATTCTACAATAATAATAAAATAAAGCTAATAACAATGATCTAATCCCTATCCAGATCAAAATCAAAYAAGAATCATGACCTTTGCATAGTTTCACCAAGCCCTAGAAGTAAACTACTCATTATGCATATTGAAATTAACAACAAGTTCAACAATGGAATTCATGGATAAACTCAACTTCAACTTCAATGGAGAAACAAACATTCAAAGATAATAACAATAAACAAGAACAAGAAAATAGAATTGAGACTAATACCTTCAAAATTGATTGAAATTGCAAAGATAAAAATTGTTGATTTAAGAATTCCCTAAAGTGCATGAAGAAGAACCCTAACTTCTCTATATAAAAGCTTGAAAAGTATTCAAAATGTGCTTGAACAATATCCCCAAAAGCCTAATAAAACCCCTCACAAAAACACAAGGGAAAATGAAAAGTCGAGCCAAAATAAGACCGGGCCCGGTCGGGTATGTGGAAACCCGAACGGGTACACAGGTCATATAATAAGTACATGCTCGAAAAATTCTAAGTAAATGAGGTGACCCAGCCGGGTATGTGTAGCTACTTTTTCTTCAAAACAACGAAGAGTCAATTTCAAGCGCAATTAGACCATTGTTCCTACAAAATAAATAGGAAACAAACACTCCAACCAAGCATAAAATCCAATGGAAAATAGAGCAAAACAAGCGAGAAATTGCTTAGAAAAAACCATGGGGACAAGGTAAAAATACCATAYAAAACACACACATCAGTTGTCAACTATTAAGTGAAAAATGAGAAATGCTTTCCTTCAGCAATGTTAAGGCTTTGGTATTTACTACATTTTTATTTAGATGGAACATTGGAGAAAGTGTGGGGATTTTAATAAAGGTGAGGAGAGACACATTTTTGAGGTATAGTGGTGGACCGGTGGTAATGTGGGAAAGAGTGGGAGGGTCACGAAGTAAGGGCAATGTCGTATTTCCACAAATAGCATGTGGATAATTGTACAAATATATTCATTTTAGGTACAACATTTGTTATAACATTTCCAAATTAGGGAAGTGCAGTAGCTATTTSGAAACCGTTGCTCTTTTTTTTTATTGAGACATCAACTTTTCTTGTATTTTGGATGGTTTACAGGAATTGTAGCTTCAAATTTTGGTTTTAGGAGCAAAATATCGGCATTGACCTCTCAGCGTAACCAATGCATTCTTCATACTGATCTTTCTATAACCCACTTGCTGGAAATCTCTTATTTTAGTGTAGATTATCAATCACCTTGTTGAAGATAAAACAACAGACAGCCCTTTCGTTCTATACTAATTTTGGGAATTCTTAAAGTTATACAAGATCACACCAGCAGATTGTTTTTCTTTGCCTGCTGACCTGTTCTAGTTCTTCTTCAGTGAAGTAGCTATTTCAAGAATTTCAGGTATTGACCTTCAGTCTGATGGGGAATTTACTCATGGGTCGTCACTGTACTGCATCTGGCTTGTCCTCTAGGTATCTTTGGAAGAGACAAAGTGGCCTCCATCAGAAAAATGGCCCCATTTGACGTGCGTGAAAACTAAAAAGTGATTAATAGCCGCCCATTATGAATCAGATACAAGTGACTAAAATGGATGTGTGATAAGGACCTTATGTGAAAATAGTGCTTCCTTGTGGCTTGTTTATGCGAAACGTTGATGTGATAAAAAAATTTCACTTTGGGTTTATAGTATATTTGAGTTGATTGGAGGCTTTGTAGGAGTATGTTAGATGGTCCCTGGTGATTTTCTTACATTTTCTTTTCAAATTTACAGTATGGCTGAACTGTTGGAAAGTGTCTTTTCATTTCTTAGTGAATTCTTGCTAGAGAACTCTCATCCTCTTTATATTCCCTCATGATCATCTGAGGTTCATACATTGAACATGTCTTTTTTCTATTATTGAAATTTGTTGGCAGTGCAAGGCTGCAAGTTGTTGCTGTTTGCCTTGAGGAAGAAGACAAGTTTATCATCTCGTATTGTTCTTTGGGTTCTTTCATTTTGTCCCTTATCTTTTGCTTAAGAAGAGTTGGGTTTTGCCTTGTTCTGTGAAAGATTTTTTGTTTCCTATTGCATGAAAATATGTCAAATAAGGGTTGGCTTGCTGTAGTATGGAGCATATGCTCCTTAACAATTGTCTTCATTTTTCATTTGTTTGAAAGTTCCATTAGCATATTGGTTGTGCTCCTGGAAAGAAAGATGTCAATGGATTTCCATTAGCATATTGGTTGTGCTCCTGGAAAGAAAGATGTCAATGGATTTGGAAGGTCTAGCTTCCTAATATTAAGATAGTTTCAATACCTCGAGGCTTTTTTTGGTTTAGTATTGGAGTCTATTATTTTGGGGCCTTGCTTTTCTTGGGTTGTAGATAAATTACTTAATTGTAGCTTAAGGGTACCCTTATACTTATTTTTCTATGCAGGCAACACCTCCTTGGTGATTTCCTAATCATTCTGCCATTTATCGTTTCATCAGTCATTTATATGATTAACACTTATTGATAGAATCAGGTTATATGGGATTAGATGGCTGCGCGTATACCAAAATACTTTTTAATACACTTATTTTTGCTTATGACTTAAATAAAGAGCGACCACAAGAGTGTTGTGAGATTGAAGCATACCTTTAAAGTTGAAGGGAAAATTCTACCGATATTGCTCTATGGTATAAAATATTGGGCTTCTCAGAAGGATCACATTCAAAAGGTAGGGGTCATAGAGACGCGGATGTTGAGATGGATATGCGAGAACACTCTACGAGATTGAATCAGAAACGAAGTTATCTGTAGCAAAGTTGGTGTTTGTGACATTGCGAACAAGTTAAGGGAAAATCGCTTGCGTTGGTTTGAACATATAAGACRKAGACCAAGGGGGGAGATGTCAAACAAGGCTAGAGACTAAAAATGACTTGGTTGGAAGGAGTTAGAAAAGATATGAAACAAATGGATTAATAGGAGAATAGAGAGGAAAATCTTTGTGGATGACTTCCTGGAATAATCACCTTTGGTTCATGTTAGCCGACTCCACTTAYAGGACCAAGGCTTCGATTGATTGATGTTAGACTCTTGATTTTGAGTGTCTTGAGTCTCTTTTCACCAATGTCTAATGTCTTCTATCACGTGTCTGACTTTAATCTGGTAACTTGACCCTTCTGTGGCAAAATTGGGAGGAAATCAACTAAAAATAATTGAGGCAAATGCATTTGTTCTTGGTTTGGAGATGGTTATTCAATATAATGCAAGCATATTGTAATGGAGAGTACATTTTATTTGTGTGCATGTCAGTACCCGGTCAATAATACTTTCTTTTGTGAAATATGTGGTTTTGCATACACCTCATAACACATGCAATTGAGATAGACTTGTATTGTCCGTTTTATAGCTTTGTGCCTTTGTTCAATACATACACAGTGCTGCAAGTGATTCCCTAAAATATTGTATAAGTTTGGTAAAATATTCTCTCTTTTTTCAGGTTTATTATTACCACCCCTTTTCTGCTGTCTCTGATACTGCCAAGCTTTACAATGATCTTAGATGGAATGTGAYCAGACCACAAGGGTTTGAAGCAGTTATGCGGGTCAGGTGCAGCCAGGCATGTGTCTTTTTGTTTGGCATTTACTTTCTTGCTCTATAAATGTTTTCTTGATGTATTTCTGTTTTAAGACCTCTGTTATCTTTGTCATATGGTTTATATCTATGATATACTTTCAGTCCAGGTATTTATATACTGATTGTAGTTTTAATTTATGGTGATCATTTAATTTTTATATAGGGTCTTCAAGTTCAAGAATACTCAGGCAACTTCTGCAAACGTATTCCAACTGATGTCGATCTCCCTGCGGTTTGTTCTCTTCTTTTACTTTTATATCTGTAGGTAGAATAACCTAATGTTAAAATCTAGATATAATGGAGCATAAATGAGGCATTTGGCACTTKGCAATTCTAGATAGTCATAACTGTGAACAGTTTAGTTCTGTAGAATAGCACATGACAGAGTGAGCATATCTGCTAGGACTTGCTTGGATTGGGGTAATATTATGTTGTAAAGAGGTAATAAGTAATAAATTAGGATGTTTATGGGGATCATGAATTCATTTCATCTAATAAAGATTGGACATTGAAATCCTCGTATTCACTTCCAAATATCTAGTTTGGGAAATTCTAAGAATTTGATCCTGATACTTTAGCAAGAATCTAAATGTAAAATTGAAAATGTTTAAATGATAAAAAAAATTAGGATTTTTTTGTAAACCAATTATAGCAAAAAACTCATCAATGGTTTTGACCCAAGATACTATGTAATTTGGAAAATCATCTTCGTCATAGTTTTCTTTTTGAAATTAATGAAGACTTGTGATGTTTGTTGAACTATTAAAGAAAAAATCTTAAGTTACAACAAACATCAAACCACATTAAACTTTTGAATTACCTCTTTGCGCAACTTTTATTTAATTGTTGGGCAAAGAAATCAAATGGGAATGCAAGTATGCAACAAAGAAAAGAAAATGAGATCACATAAATCAGGCTGCTGGTGAAAATGGCAAGGAGAGTGGAAAGGGAATGGGTTTAGAAGGGAAGTTAGAAAGTTAGGTAGGGCTTGATAATTTCAAATAACTGTGTTTGTTTTTGTTTCTTTAACCTTATACAATGTTCTGTACTAAAGAGACTACTGTATTGTAATCTAGGGGGTGTTTTGAATAAAGAACATATCTTATCATGTGTTCTTCTATTTTTTGCTACTTGTGTTGTATACTTGGCAAGGTTCTTATGTTTGTTAGTAATTGCTTCTATAGTTCTATATCAATCAATTTTCTTCCTCTCTTTGAACACTTGCTAAAAGATTCTTAAAATGGTAATTCCTTGATACTTGTTATGTTTCTTAAATGGTATATAACCCCACTTGGTGTCATGAAAAGATTGTATTCTTCTCTATATATCACTTTCTTAGGATTTCCCATTTTACCTTCACTTTACTTGAAAACTAGTGGGTCCCCTCGTTCTCTACCTTTATGAAAATTTCTATGCTCGATTTTTTTTTTTTTAAATAAAAAGTATAAAAAACAGTGCAGTATTAATTTTCTTCCCACTTAGCTATCTTAGTAGAATAGTGTGTTTGAAGGTGGTAGATTTTGTTACAATGATTCTTTAGTGTATTTAGCTATGGCAATACTTTCTGCCAGAACTTTTTTTTCTTTTCTTCTTCTTAATCATTTAAATGTTCAGTTATTGACCTGTACTGCTTTCCTGATGCAGATTGATTGTGACAAGACTCTTATGGTCTCTCTTAAACATGATGAAAAACTGCAAGATGGTGCTGAATGTGCTTTCCAGGTCAGATGCCTACAGATTACTAAGTGTATATTCATTAAACATTTAATCATGAGTAGCTTTCTTGTGTTTTTATATATTAAACTTTTTTTCCCCCTTTTCTCTGTTACAAACATTAGATCACAGAAAGTTTTCATTTTGTTCTGTAATGATAATATTTTTTTCCTTTGACAATATAGTGTGCACTTCTTTACACTACTGTTTATGGGCAACGAAGAATTCGTGTTAGCACCCTTTCTCTTCCATGCACGAGTGTTTTGAGTAGCTTGTTCCGCTCAGCAGATTTGGATACCCAGTTTGCATGTTTTGTGAAGCAAGGTATTTTTATTTTTCTTCTTTTTGAAATGGGAGAAAAGGTATTTTTAACGTTCAATTGTTCGTTGTAATGAATGTAACCTAACCATCATGGACTGAATTTTATTCTGCTGGAATTTTGCATGACCCAGCCTTTTGATAAATAGCTGTTGTTGCAGTATTGTCGAAACTTGAAAATTTTGAAACAGTTATTCTCGACATTCGAGTTAGGAAATTGAATTTCATATGAACTGATAAAATAGATATGGAGCATAAATTAATGTGTTCACGTGTGAATTTTATTCGTTACTGATGAATTGCATCATTCTCAATTTGGAATTGTCCCTCTTAGCTGCTATTGGGGTTCCCACTATGTCGCTGTTGCAAGTTAGGGAACAGATGACAAACCACTGTGTTGACATTCTACATTCCTATCGAAAATTCTGTGCAAATTTATCTGTATCGTCGGGGGGACAGCTTATTCTTCCAGAGGCTCTTAAGCTTTTGCCTCTGTACACCCTTGGTAAGTACTATCCGGCTGATTTCACCAAAAATTGATAGTCCTGTCAACTTGTAGATAAAGATGCTTTCAGGACTTGAATTCAGTGCTTTGAATTTTAGTTATTTGAAATGTTCCTTAACAGCATTATTAAAAAGCACTGGCTTGCGAAGTGACGGGAGAATAGATGATCGATCTTATTGGATAACCTATGTCTCTTCGTTGTCAACATCATTGGCAGTTCCACTGGTGTATCCTAGGATGTTTTCTGTCCATGACCTTGGATCCAAGGTACTAATTACTCTACTGATTGATTTATTTTTATGTTGATGACTTGATGTTTACGATTATAATCAAGTTCATTCTTTCTTAAATTGGGGTTCTGTAGGAAATGGATGGATCCATCATTCCTCCATCGATCCCACTTTCTAGTGAGCATGTTAATGATGAAGGTATTTACTTTCTCGAGAATGGAGAGGATGCTTTGGTCTATGTTGGGAGTTCTGTGGATCCCAATATATTACAATGTCTGTTTGGTACAACCTCAGTCAATGAAGTTCCAACTCAGGTAGTGCTACTTCATTTATTAATGTGATAGTTGTTTTGGTACAAATCTTACAGGAACCTGGAATTCTAAAACCAATACAATCAAAAGAGAGTGCAGAAGAAAATGTAGTTTGATGAAAACTTTTTATTGTGTATCTTGTTATTATGATGGTTTTTCATTATGTGCTTGGTCTTTGACCATCTTGTACGTAGTATTTGGTGAATTATCTCACAGGAGAATTGTATGGTACTTTTCTTTTTTGTATATATCTTTCTTAACTCCTTTTCTCCCATTATTTAGTTTGTGTTGCAGCAATATGACAATCCATTGTCTAAGAAGTTTAATGAGATCGTCAATGAGATAAGACGACAAAGGTGTTCTTACCTACGGTATGTCTGTTCTACGATACCAAGAAGTTTCTTAAATATTAAAGATATGTGTGTGCCCTGTGTGGTATGGAGATTCTTATTCTTCACTCTTTGATTTGTGCAGCTTCAAATTGTGCAAGAAAGGGGATGCTTTAGGTAATTCACATAACTCCCTGTTCAAGCGTAATACTTCCTCCATTTTTTTTTTATTTGTCACACTTTCCTTTTTGGGTGTGTTTTATTTTAGATGTTACATTTTTTATTTTTCCAAATTTGGTAAGTTTTCAAACGAAAAATGTCTACATTACCCTTACTAATTCTCATTWAGTTTCTAATGTTACAGATTAAACTTAATTAATTATCGTTAAACATTAATCTAATATCATTACACTAATTAAACCCAACCACCCATCCATCCCCGTCGAGCCACCCAGACCACGCACCGCTCGACGCAGTCGAGCCACTCAGACTCACATGTCTCATCCGAACCACCAAGACCACCAGCGAACCCCCAGACCACGCATCGACCCCAACATCGCTCCAATCACAACCCACAAACCCTAAATCCCCAAATCATCTCAATTTCTAGATTTGTTTCAATTTTCCTTTCGATTTGTTTCGATTTTCCTTTCTATTTTGATTTGTTTCGATTTTCCTTTCTATTTTGATTTGTTTCAACTTTAGTTTTTCTATTTCGTTTTGTTTGATTTCCCCTTCATTATTTTCGATTTCGATTTTTCCCTTTTGATTTTGTTTCAATTTTAATTTTTTACTTTTCAATTTTGATTTTTCCATTTCGATTTTGATTTTTCTACTTCGATTTTGATTTTTCTTCTGATTTTGATATATCTATTATTGGCTGTGGTTGTGGTTTTGTGTTGGTCGTGGCTAGGGATGTAACTGGGGCGGGTTTTCCCATCCCCGCCATGGGTATAAATCCTGAGACTCGGACCCACCACCCACTTGGGTATCCATCTCCACTAAATCCCCGCCTCATACCCACCTAATCACCGCCCCAAAACCGCCTAAAAATATATTTGCACTAGTTAAAATTTTATTTACTTGCACAAAAATTTAACCTAAAGAAACAACATTTAAAAGATAGTTAGAAACTTTTGATTTTTTAAATATTGATAGATTATAAAGGTAATTTCAAATATTTAAATATAAATTATCTAACTTTATATTGTACAAGCGGGAATGGGGCGGGGATGTGGTGGTGATCACTGGCTGGCGGTGGCTGCTGTGATGGTCGTTGGTTGGGTGGGCTTTGGTGGGTTGACTTTGGTTGGTTGTGGGTTCTTAGGTGTTTGTTTAATTAATTACTCATTCTCCCCAATTACTTTTTCTAATTAACAAATCCTTATTTTGGCCCAAAGATAAGGCCCAAAAAAAAGTGTAACAAGTAAAAAAACAGAGGAAGTAAAATAAGAGTACTTCCTCCGAAATGGAAACGGATGAAGTATTTCTTTTTAAAACAATATTTTGGAATATTATTTCTTTTTTTTGGGAAATTCTATGTGGTGGTGGCCTTCAACTTTGGGAAACTCAATGCAGAGGAAAGCTAAATGTACATTCTCTAACCACGCACTCTGATCTAGGATTTTTCCTCGTCGTGATTACAATTTGGCTTTAAGCTTGGGTCAAAAAAGAAAACTGAAAATGCTTTGATTTGTGGGTTTCAGTTCGCATATTGGGAAAAGTGCTTGATAAGGTTTTGCGGGTCGGTTTGATCATTTATGGGTTAGGTTTAAGGTTGAAACTGATAAAAATAAATAAATAAATAAATAAAGAAAGAAAGAAAGAAAGAAAGAACTGAAAATGTCTCATTTTGTGTCTTGATTTACATGCTAAGAATATCACTTAATTAAGGTTTTAGAGGTCAATTACTCAAATTTGAGGTCAAAATTGGCAAAAAAAAAAAAGATAGAACCAAAAACGCCTCATTTTGCATACCACACATTAATTTTAATGGAAAGTGAAGGAATATAACTGCTAAATGATTAGTTTGGTCACGGTGAGGAAAAATCACGGACTTACGGAAAAAAAAGAAGGGAATACAATTAATTGGTTTCGTCCACATAGAATATCCTAGAATAGAAGGCCACCTTATAGAATTTCCCTTCTTTTGTTTTTTGGCAAATATTTTGTATTGTCTCTTCTGAAATTCATATAGCAATCAMACTTAAATATTTTTTTTACTACGGCGAGTAATTTTTAAGATGATGTCCGAACTTTTGCATTGATGTTAGCCTTCTCTAAGTTTCCTGGACCTTGCCCTAAAGCCCTTGGCATGGTTGTCGTTGGGTTGCACTTATATGCTCTTAGGAATGTGTTCTTGTTGCATGAGCTGACTCGTTCCCTGGGTTTTTACTTTCTTTTTTTATTTTTTTAAAAAATAAAAATTAAAAAAAAAAAAACCAAGTTGTCGTAGCTGTGTAACACAATTCAGAAAATGCCATGATATTGGGTTGTTTTGCGTGCAAATGGACTATAATAGTAGAGCAGCTAGAGCTCTCTCTTAGCTTGATTTTTCAAAGCTTCTTCAATCTTTTTTTCTTTTTTATACCTCCAGGGATGATATTCTTCTCGTACATGGTTGAAGATAAGACTCCAACTGGTCTTTCTTACGTTGAGTTTCTGGTGCATGTCCATCGGCAGATCCAAGGTAAAATGGCTTAGATTCAGTATATTTACTTATTTCAGGCATAGATATGTATCTAGTCACCATTAAAATTAATCATAGAGTAACTTGTGGTTTTAATTTGCATATACATTTTTATTCCTCTTAGCGAGGGTTTTGTATTAAAGAATTTTCGGGGCAAGAACTTTACCTTTCCCCCTTGTCTCTAATTTTACTTGACAGTGTAGATCCATTTTTAGGCGGATGTATTTATGAGATATGAAGAGAAAGTATTTATAAGAAATAAAAGCGTTTATATTCTTTTCTTCTTTTTTTCTCGGCAATATTCTAAATTTTCTATTTGATATGCCTAACAAATAACAATTCCTTTACTCATGGAATTTGTAGACTCAACCTAGAGTTGTTTTGATCACAGGCTCATTCTGATGAGTAGCTATGACTATGAGTCTTGTGAACATTTTCTGATCGTAAATATGACAACTACTCTTGCTTGATTCGTAATGATTTATTGCTTCAGTATTACAGAATACATTCTTGTACTCGTAGTTTGGAATAGTGATGCCACATATCTTCCGGTCTCTAGACGAGGACATATTTGCCTTTTTACTATCCATTTAGATGATTTATATGATTATCAATTCATCACTCGTATGTTTACTGCTGCGTTATATAAAAACCAAATGGTCGAGACTAACTTACTATGAAATCATTATATGAAATACTTTATGAGTATACAAGGAATCAAATGTGAATATTTGCTCAACATTTAAATGTTATATGAACCAAGCAGTGAGAGATTCATTTTGTGTGGACGTACTCGTTGGGTATATTAGTCGCCTCAAATGTTTGTTTTGTGGCGTAGCAAATCTTGTTCGGCCACTTTCTTGTAGCGTCCATTTCATCAACTTGGTTCTCATTTGAGTGTGGAGTTCGACATCAGAAGTTGGATTTTTTTTAGYGGGATAGGTTGAAAGGTCGTGTGAAGGCGAGGAGTATCTAGTCCATATTCTATATGATTTAAGGTTTCCTATTTGAAATTTCAATTTCATTAAATTTGCAAATGTTTTCTAATTTGTCACCAATAATAATATTATTTGGCTTTCACAATAATTCAGGTCGCAACTTGCAAAATTCTACCAATAGAAGACTAACTATTATCAGGGTTCTACCTTATTATTTGTCTTCGTACAAAATACGAAGTATACAATAACAAAATAAYATCCCTAAATACACTTCATTAGTTCACTGCCAGTCTGCCACCATCAAACACCACCAATTCTACATTTCGATTTTTTCTTTTTTCATTTTTTATTTTTATATATAAAATCATGAGGTTAGAATGTTACAGTACATAAATTCTCTCCATGCAACTAACATTGCTTGTCTTAGTGTTGATGCCAATTAATCAATCCAACTACAATTGGAGGAAGTGACTTGTGATTTTGTGAGTAGTATTTATCTTGCCCGTTCTATGCACTTATCACTTATGGCTCTCGATCTATGCATTGAAAGTTAATAAGCTTCAAATTCCAAGTTTCTAAGGGCATGTTTATGTCAGCTTATTTTTAATTGAGTTTTTTACCTAATTTTTTTCTCTCATAAACAATTTATTTCAGTTCATTTCAGTATTTTTCAATCAAAGAAAACGAACCGTCAGTAACGCTAATCGTTTGCTTCAGTCTTGTACCTGACTACCTGTCAATATATATGTTGACATATCAATTCATAATTTCATTTTCATATGATAGTTATAGTTATAGGGTTTGCATCACAATAATTTCAATAACCTAAACACACTTTAATAAATAGAATATGACAATGATGATATTGCCACTATTCACTAATGAAATGGGACCAAGGCCAAACCTAACTATAATGTAAAAATTATTGATATGATAATCATCTCTATTGCATAAGAGAAGAGGAGGCACGGCGGCGGTGGCAATATCTACCTGAAATTTTTACAATATCCTTATTAATTTTTCTTTGCTCTTTATTTACATAGGGTTAAGTTTGACAGTTATAAACAATCATTAATTAATTACCGAATTAAAATAACCACAATTCAAAATTCAAACATTCCAATTAAGTCTACCAATAAATTGATTTATTTTTGAATTTTTTTTCTATTTTAACAATAATTATAAAATGTATTCTCCGTTTTAATTTATTCTTTACGTTTATTTTTTATTTAGTTTTCAATACACTTGTTTAGACGTGATTTTTTTTACCACATATTATAGAATATAAAAGTATATATTAAAAAAATACACATTTAAACGAATTTCATATAAATATATTATTTCTTGTGTATAATGAAGATTTTTATTTTTTTTTAACTTTCTCTTTTGCATCTTAAAAAAACAAATGTAAAAGGTTAATTGAAACGGAGGGGTAATTTACAATTTCTCCCTCAAGATTACGAAGTATACAAACACAAGGAAATGTCAAAAATTTGCAGTGATTTTAATACGAAAGGAGTCGTAATCATTTTCGTCATGCAAAAAAGATGCTGTCACAAATTGGCAGTAGTTGATTAATGAAGCCAGGCTCGTAAATTGATTGTAGGGCAATAATCACCGTCCATTTGATTTCAGGGCCCAGTAGATTGATATCCAGTTGTACCCACTTTTGTGTTAAAACCCACAACAACATCAGCCACTAAAATAGAATGGAATCATCAACACTTCAACACTAATGCTACTACTATGGTAGGTTTTTTTTTTGTAGTTATGCTGAGTTTGGAGGGTGATTTAGTACTTTAAACTTGTCTGAAAAATCTCAAGAACAGGAAATAGATAGAAAAATTGCAAATAAAGAAGAGTTTTTTTAAAAAAATAATAAAAAATAAAAAAATTAGTTAACAACTATCACTAAAAGATGTAATTTTATTTTATTTTGTAAACAACTATGGAGTACCATATTTATTATAATTGCATTATTACATTACTTGTTCCTATTTTCAACACAATGTATTCTAGGGAATAAGGTTCAAATAGTGGGAAAGTATTGGGCCTATGATTTTGAGAGTGAGGAGTAGTTCAAATGGTTAAAGCTTCCCTCTCAATTTTAGGAAATCCTGAACCCCATGTGGCTCTCTTAACACAAAAAAAAAATATATCATTAAATGAGATTTAAAACTTTCCCGTATGACGAAAATACTCCTAACTTTCTCTCTCTAGTTCTCTCTCTTTTCTCTCTCTATTTTGCGATATGACGAAGAAGAGGGGCTCGAAGGGTGCTAAAGAGCGCGAAAGTGAGATCCAAGAGCAACTTCAAGATCGAATTCAATCACCTACTCATGATCAGCAGGATCTGGTGACTCTGACGGTAGCAAAATCACCGCAATCGGTCAATGGTGAAAATCTGGGTTTTTTATCATTGGCATCGGAGGTTGAGGAGCAGCTCAATTTGAACATGTTATCTGAGGATGAGGCGATTCAGGAGCTGGTTGAGGGTTCCAGAATGAAATCTCATTTGTTTGAATGGATTGGTGTGCTGAATGGTGCTGGTTCTTCTCCGCAATTGAAAAACAAAGCATTGGATAATGAGGTATCTGTTGTTACTCCTAAACTCAAATTGTCAATGGCTGATGTTGAAGATGAACTTAATTACTGGAACTTGGGTGTTATTGCTTGTGTGGTGGGTGCCAACCCTTATGTGAAGGTTTTTGATGGTTTTTGTCGACGTATTTGGGGTAAATTGAATGTGGATAAAGTGGTGCAAATTAAAAAAAAAAGGGTGTTTCTGATTAGGTTCCTTAATGTTGAGTCTCATAATTTGAATGCTCAACATCTTTTGTTTGATAAGTGTCCTGTGTTGCTTAAACAATGGKAAGATGGTGYTGAATGGAATGTTTTTGAGATTAAGACCTTACCTGTTTGGCTTAGAATGCCTAAATTGCCATTGAAGTTTTGGGGAGAGGGTTGTTTAATGAAGTTTRTTGGTCTTGTTGGTTCACCAGTGAAGCTTGATCAGGTAACTAAATTGAAGGAGAGGCTTCAGTTTGCCCGTATATTGGTGGAGGTCGAGGTTAATGGTGAGTTCCCTAAGTGTATTACCTTTGTTGATGAGAAGGGAGTTGAGGTGGTCCAGGAAGTAGAATTTGAATGGCGACCCGTTTTGTGTACTAAATGCAAAAGATGGGGACATGATGCTTCTAAATGTAGGTYTAAAGTGCCTCAACAATGGAAACCCAAGGATAAGTCTAAGGATGATATGTGCCTCCTCCAGTGGGGGTTCCTTCTGTGGTTCCTCAACCAGTGGTGGTGGCTGATCTCTCAAAGGTGAGGGTACCTAAGGAGTCTGATGTCTTGGATTCTCTRTTTCAGGTTCCAAAGAAGGTGGTTACTAGGTCCATGTCTAAGCATCCAACTGTGGGGGTAGCTCTCCAAAATCAGTATAATGCTTTGGAGCAAAATAAGCCTATTGTGGTACCGAACTCTCCTAACCAGGGGGTTCTAGTGGTTAGCCATGGATAAGGTTGTAGTCTGGAATGTGAGGGGCATGAATAGCCCTCATAAACAGAAGGAGATTAAGCACTTTATTAAATTCTCATTTATTGGGCTTTGGGTTTTGGTGGGAAACAAAGTTAAAACCTAAGTATCTAGTTCTTGGTTGCATGACTGTTTCCGCAGGGTGGGGTGTGGGTAATAATTTTGGTGTGGCCACGGTGTCGCATTTTTGTGTGCTGGTTGGATTCTTTTTTGATGTTAAGTTTTTAATTTGTATAAGGCGGTGTTGCAATTCTGGTGGTAACCAGCCTCACTGTAATAGTCTTTTTTCTCTTTCATTTGTGTAGCACTGGCAAATCAGGCGTGGGTTGGATAGTTTCAGGTTGACCTCGCGTTATATAAACGCGTGTTGCAAACCCTCAGAACCTGAACCCGACTGTTTAGATAAATAGCGTTGAAACTTTCCAACCCTAACACTGATATTTTATTTCGCATTCAGGTCTCATGATCTGAACTAACCCGTGTAACTATTTTATGTTTCAAGTCACGTAATGGTCTAAACTGACCGATTCAACCCTGATTATATCATCACTATATTCATAACCTGAAACAATAATGTGCCAAATGAGGTTGATTTAACCTGATTTAAACTTACAATAAGCAACGCTAGCATTTGTTCATTAATTAATAATAAATTAATATCTAACTAATTTTAATATATGGCATATCGTAGTTCAATTTTTCCAAACAACAGTATGACGGCCATCAAAGTTGCCAGCCTCACAATTAATACATTCAAATAATCAAATTAATTAAAACATTAATAAAGTCCATAATAGTAGATAAACTAATTTGAAGTTGAGTGCTTGTGATTGAGCTTTTTTAGTGGTGGCAGAACTGGGTGTTGAATGTGACTTGTTCAGTCAGATTAACAGGATCATTTCAAAAAAACAAAATAAAATAATCATTAAAATTAGATATGCTATTAATGACATATAAGATCATCAACAAGTTAAACAAAGTTATCACAAATTTCACTAGTTATTCAAAATCAGCAACACATATTCATAAAATTATCACAATATTGATGTAACTTATTGTTAAAATAAATTCAGCACTCATAAAAATAGAAAATTATATACATAATTCATATTTCAGAATAAATTAAAATTAAGCCGGACGGACAAGACTTCATAACTTCAATAAAAAGTAATTGATAAATTAAAAAAATAGAAATTAAAAATCGAACAAGGAAAAGGTTTGATTATTTGATTACTTCATAAATGTTGTTTGCTTGCGTATAAAGATCTTCATCTCGCAACTTTAATTTTTAAAAATAATAGAAGCAAAGAGTGCGAACACCATTTAAGTAATTGATAATTTCCTTTGTGAGACGAAAATCGGATTTGGATGAGAGAAGCTATGAATTGTATGAATTGTGACAGCGTGTATGATTGTATGTAAGAAATTAAGAAATGAGAGACAGAGAGAAATGAGAGAAGAAGATTAGGGTAGAAGTGTAACGAACGCTATGATTGACGTAGAGAAATGAAACTGAATTCGTGATTGTAATTGGTGGAGGCGAAGAGTTAATAGGGTTTTAATATATATGTGGGTAATAAATAAAGTGGGCAACAGTAAATTGAGTATTAGCTAATTATGGGATATTAGGAAATATAAGGTTAATTTGGGTTGGGGTTTGAACCGATGGACCTACCGTTTAGCTAAGCAGTTAGGCGGTATTTTCAGGTGAAATTAAACACCTAAGTGTTTATAATCAGGTGTGTTCAGGTTGACATAATACATTAAGAGTTGAAAACCCAACCTAACGCTTTTAGGTTAGGTCGTCGTGTTTCGGGGTTGGGTAGTTTCGCGGTGTTCTTTGTATGGTTTTATATTGAAGATGTAGGAAAATTGTTTTGGTGGGACAATTTTGAAAGGTTGTGAGTGTAAATAATGTCCTGGTTGGTGGGTGGGGATTCATACCTTAACTTTGAGGAAGGAATTGGTGACTAGCTTATAGGTGGATCTGGCATGATTTTAGGGATGATGTTCATTTTATGTGGATTGATGATTTTCAGCATTGGTATTTCTATAACTTGGTATAAGCAATTGGGATGATATGGTCTTGTAGATGTAACTGGTTAATGAAGATTGGGTCCTCAGCTTCCCTGATTCTTATGTGCATTATCTTCCAGAAGGAGGGTTTGATCATAACCCTGCTGTTGTGTTCTTAGTTTCTGAACCTAAATCAAAGAAGCAATCGATCATTTAGATTTCGTAATGCTTGGGCCTTTCATCCTAAGTTTGTGGACATTATTCAGCAGATTTGGAGTACTGAGGTGTCAGTTGTTACTATGTATAGGGTGTTTAAAAAATTRTAGTTGCTCAAACAGGAACTTAAGAAGCTGAATAAGGAATTTTCTAGTATTGAGCTGAGTTATGAGGAGACTAAGCAAAAGCTAAAGGAAGTACAATTGCAGATACAGTCTTCTCCTACACAGGAGTTGTTCAACCAAGAATATCACATTTTGGCTGAGTTTCAGCATTTAAGGAAACTTTATTTTGCACACTTGCAGCAGAGCTCAAGGGTTAATTGGCTAAAGGTTGTTGATGATAATACGACCTTCTTCCATAGATAGATGCATTAAGATCTAGAAGTACAGAAAGAAGATATTGGGTGTCAAAGACTCATCCGAGGTTTGGTGTGAGCAACCAGTGGATATTGCCAATGCTTTTATTGGATTTTATAAGTCTTTACTAGGCTCTGTAGCTGGTGGTAGAGTTCCAGTGMMTATAGATGTTGTGAAGTATGGAGCTGTCCTTGATGATACTCATTCWGTTATCTTGGAGAGTTCTTTTCTGCTGAAGAGGTCAGGCMGGCTCTTTTTTCCATTYCAAATGACAAGGCACATGGGCCAGATGGTTATAATAGCTTGTTCTTTAAGAAAGCTTGGGGTGTTGTAGGTGATGAGATTACTCAAGCTGTGCTCCAATTTTTTCAAAATGCTCAGCCGTTGAAGGAGCTGAATTGTACTACTTTTGTCCCTGATTCCTAAAGTGGATATCCCTATTTCAGTTGGGGATTATAGGCCAATTGCTTTATAAGTGCATTACAAAGCTGTTGAGTAGCAGGTTGAAGCTGGTTCTCCCTCACCTTGTTTCTCCCACCCAAACAGGTTTTGTAGAGGGAAGGAAAATTATCCACAACATTCACATCATTCAGGATATTGTATCTTGGTATAACAGGAAGAACTCCCCAAGTGGTTGTCTGCTGAAGATTGATATTAGGAAAGCCTATGACTTTGTGAGATGGGACTTTCTGGAGGAGATGCTTAATGCTTTTCACTTTCCTGCTCATTTTATTAAGCTGATTATGATTTGTGTTTCTTCCCCCACCTTTTCCCTTAATATTAATGGTGCCCTGGAAGGTTTCATTCAARGGAGGAAGGGGTTGTGAYAGGGTGATCCAATGTCACCCTTACTTTTTTTGTTGGCAATGGAATATTTGTCTAGGCTTCTTACACAAGTAGGACGTTCTACGGGTTTCACTTTTCATTCTAAGTGTAGAGGTTTGAGGCTCAATCACGTTGTTTTTGCTGATGATTTGGTCCTCTTCTGCAAGGGGGACAAGTCTTTTGTTATGTTATTATTGAGATGCCTGGCAACCTTTGCTTCTTCTTCAGTGTTGATTGCTAATTCAGGTAAATCCAACAWTTATTGGTGTAATGGTGATCCAACTTTGAAGGAGGAAATTCATGCCATTTTTGGGTTTTAGGAGGACCCATTGCCCTTCAAGTATCTAGGGATCAAGGTTTCTGCTAARAAGCTTAGTAAAGATGATTGTCAATGCTTGGTTGATAAAATCACTTCTAGAATCAGAACTTGGGGGTCTAGAACCCTAATTTCTTATGYTGGGAGAATTGTGCTGGTGAATTCAGTGTTGCTTGCTTTACATTCTTATTGGGCTTCTATATTTATTATCCCCAAGAGTGTCATRAGGGAGATTTCTTCTATATGTAGAAACTTCTTGTGGGATGGTAGGACRGTTTCTAATCGGGTCCCTCGTATTGCTTGGGACATAGTGTGCAGGCCTAAGTCTCAAGGTGGTCCGGGGGTTCTTGATTGCCAATTATGGAATATGGCTTTTATAGGGAAAATGGTGTGGGATGTAGCAAATAAACAGGAGAGTTTATGGCTGAGATGGATTGATAACTTGTATATGAAAGGAAGGGAGTGGAAGAGGCTACCTTGCAAGGCCTCTAGTCCTTAGACTTGGAAGCAATTTTGTAAAATGAAGGAGGTGTTCAAAGCAGGTTATAATAGAAATTGTTGGTCTGCCGATCCAAGGGGTTATTCAGTTACAAGTGGTTATAAATAGTTGCCACATCAGTACCCTAAGGTGCCCTGGGCAAAGTGGGTTTGGGAGCGGTTTGTTGTGCCTAAGCATCGATTTATTTGTTGGATGGCCATGTGGAAGAGACTAAAGGTTAAAGCTTTCTTGACAAGGATTGGTTGCATGGTTGATGATTCTTGCCCTCTATGTCATACTGAGCCTGAGACAATAGAACACCTGTTCTTYTCTTGTTCTTATAGTGTGACACAACAAGAATCCGCATTATTAACGACGGATTTTACCGATCGTCGCCAAAACGGTCGGAAAAAGACATATTACCGACCGTTTTTTATAGGACGCAATTTACCGACTGTTTTTATAGAGTTACCGACCGTTTATTAGCATGGACGGAGATTACCGACCCGCTACGTGGCATTACTGGATTACTGACCGTAGACGGTCGAATAACTTATATTTAAAAAAAACAAAGCAACCACTAATGGCGTCAAACTTAGGTTGGGCCTTGTTAATATGCCCTTCCCCTCTTTTTCTCCTTATTTCCATTATCTTATACTCGCCTACACTCAAGTCTTCCTTACTCTCTCTCTCTCTCTCCATCTATTCGTCCCGCTTCTCTCACTTCGGTCGCTGTCACTCAACTGATTTCCCTTCTTCTTTATTGCGATCCGCCAGCCCAACCGACTAGGCGAACCGTCCGGGCCTCCTCCTCGCCGTCAGCCAACCGCCGCTTCCGCCTTCTTCTCTCCGGCATCCCAACCGCCGTTCGTTGCCTCTCTGCAGCCCAACTATGGGTTTTTTATGGCGTGTGTTCTTCCCTATACAAATTTAATTTTTAGGGTTTCTTTAAATTTGATTTTTGTGGTTTGTCTTCCTTCAAATTTTTTTTGTGGTTTTCTTTAATTTTTTTTTGTTAACCATTTTGGGTTTTTTTATTGTATATTGATTCTGATTTTTATTTCGACGATGACGCAAGCTGGGGGACGATTAATGGAGTCTGGAAGTAGAGAGAGATTGAGGACGAGAGTAAGTGTAGAGACGTTGGATGTAATTTAAGGATTTTTTCTTTGTTAATTTGATGAGAAGTATAGGATCCTAAGAAATAAGGGAAAAAAGGTACTGACGTGGAGGGAGTTTCCAGAATCTCCGCGTTTGGTTTTTATTAACATAGTCCCAACCCTAGTTTTTTGATCTCGATCCATTTTTAGCTGTAAATTTCCAGGATGGTCGTTTTGTTGTTTGTTTATTTCGAAAGTCGCTTTATTTTTTTATTTAATATATTTAATCTCGCACCAGGTCTCTTTACGGGTCTGTTATTTCTGAAAGTAATTGCTCTATAGCGCTAGCAGGAAATTTTTTGTTTCGTTGTTTATATATCTAATCTCGTTCCATTTGCTGAAATAAAAAACTGGTGTTTTCTTTTTATTTATACCAATTCTTCCATTTTTTTAGAATCTGTGTAAACCTATATAAAAACATGACTTTTAATTTATTGTGGTAAAATATTTTTCCAGTGCGTAAATTGATCCTTATTGTAATATAAAAATTTACTTTAGGTTTTCTTAATTTTCAATTTTTCATAATTGTGAGTTGTTACTTCAGTTTTTGTTGTGTTCATACTGTGAGATTGTTGTTTAATGTATCGATTATTTTTGAATTGTGGTTTCTACTTCGATTGTTGTAATTATTAGCTTAGAGTTGTTGTTAGAGATTATTATATGTTCTGTTTCTCCGACCGTATTGTTGTATTTGGCTGGTTAGATTTCAACTGTTTGGAATCTGTTATTTGGGTTTTAAGATTTGCCTTTGTTCGTTTTATGATTCAATTCTGCCAGACTGTTGTCTTGTACTTGTAGGATGAAGAATATTTAGGAGCCATCTGAAGCAATAAACACTTAATTTTCTATTGTTATTTTGTAATAGGGCATTTTATGTCCTTTTTTTATTTAGGATTTTTACTGTAATTGTAAAAGTAAATTAATGGTATTAAATTCTATCATCTATTAACTTATACATTTCCATAATTGTGTCATGCACTAATTCTAAGAAAACTAAGGTTGAGAATTAAAAGAACATGGTTGTTTTCCAATCTAAATGTTTATCTAGTCACCCATTCTAGGAGGTTCTCAGTATGAGCCAATAGTAGAGTTTTGCGTGAAGATATTCGATGGTTTCTATATTCAAGACCACCTGCACACAAACAAATTTCAGTTGCTTGTCAAAAGGAAAGACTTTCAACATCTTTAGAATCACTATTCCACAAAATATAGAATCATATCCTAAACTATAATAAAATCGCAATTAGCTTAGGCACAAAAACCGCTCTGCCAAAAACAAAGCCCACTAGTGCTATAGCGCGCGAGGCAACCATAAGTGGAAAGATAAAATGATCGAGTCAAAAAAATAAAAAGAAAATACTGAGAAAAAATTGTACCTGTTCTGGCAAACTATTTTATAACAATCTGTGTAATCTTAAGAAATAACCCCGTGAACGTGGATCTTGGTGGCAGGACAACAAACCAGGTTTCCTCTATTATTAACTGCTGGTAAATGTACCACCTCCTATCCATTTTACCATAATTATTGCGTTCCTGATATCTTGTAAGAATCTTTATAGAGGGTTCGCAACCGTAGACGCTCTTCCACTCCCTCTCCTTTCAGTGTATACAAGATTATCTAATCCAGTCTCAAGCCAAATTACCAACTCTTGGCCTGTTTTATTTGCTACTCCCACCACCCATCTTTCACCTATAAAAGCCATTATTCATAATTTATGCGAGCCACCATGCGTATAAGAAAACCCTCCGACACCGTTGAGACTTAGGCCTGTCACGCCACAAATTATGTTTCCGAAATTTAGCAATACGTAGTTGGAACCCTCTCGATTAGAACTCCTCCCTCACCATACCCATCTAAAAGTTTCTATCATATAGTGCAAGATATATTCTCCGCTCGATGACACTCTGGGGATAATTAAAATATAGAAGGGTCCCCGCCAATCCGAGAGATAATTATATAATACGATGCCAAAGAGCACATCTGATTCACCAGCACCATTCTGTAAATACCCGTCACAGTAAGAAAGAGTAAGGGTTCTAGACCCCCAAGTTCTCTAGACAGATACTAGCAAGTCCAATCGATTACATCCATGAAAAGCACCCAATTGCATTTTTTAGACAGATCATCTTTAATCAAGTATGCCAAAAGCTCTGTAGCAGAAAACCTTCAATCCTTGAGATAAACCCTTTAGCGATAAAAAAATTAATACATAAAGTGTGCACCTGACCGAATTCCTGCTTCAAAACACGCATAGAAATGGAGAGTCATATAATATTTCCTCCTCAAAGTGTATGGCCAATAAACCGAGTCCCGACGCATACCGACTACCAATAAAACCTGTGATATACCCTCACCGGTAACATACTCCCAAAGCCATAAAAAACTGAAACCTGGAACAAATATGCCCAACTCAACACGTTTGAAAGACCACGTGAAACCATAAGTGGTTATGGCCACCACCTAAGGCGTATTCTTCATCCAGTTTATAAACAATAACTTTATACTATACTTTCTCTCCCTGATTTAGTTACAAGACCCAAAGAGAGGAGACAACACAAAACGTCCCATCCAATCTGACCAAAAATCGATGTGATTGTAGCGCTTTAAACCGTGCGTTTACCAATTCAGAAGTTGATAAATAGTAAAATAGCACTCGCACAGACTGTGTATGCTTAAGTTGTAACTTATAGTAACGTACCATGTCAACTTGGTTCCATTGTACGCATCAAGAATAAACTAATGTAATCATCCAACTACCATAATGAACTCAAATTTGCCAACGACAAATAGAGAGATAATCTGAATACCAGTCCGATAAATGGTACCACTCGGTTTTACTAATACACCTCCTGTTAATCACTGGTTCAACTTACTTCGCCCCTATCCTCCTAAGATAAATGAAATGAACACCATCCACCCAGACAATTGGAATGCTAACACACTAAGACAATAGTACAGACAATAATTGACCTGTCGCTATATAACAGTGTGGTCGAAATCAATACAGCATAGTACTTATCAATCTAAATCCTCGCAGACATTTATATCAACATATGAAAGCAGGAAAGTCTGTGAATAAGTGCATTAAGCCTCTACGCTGCCAGAAAGTCCCATCTCACAATAGTCATATAGGCAGTTCACACTCAGACCTGATACCAATCTTGCTCTAGCAGACAACTCAGTTTTCCTGGAATTCCAGAACGACTGACCAGACTCCAGTTGTCTCTTTGTGAAAGAAACTTCCAATTTACTCTTTGAAATTGTTCTCCTTACCTGTTAAGATTGTTGAATTTGGTCTATACTTTCCGAAAATAATTACAATATCTTTCGGAAATTGTTTGATGACAGCATGTGTGTTGGAGTCAAATTTCCTTCCCATGATATGAGGCAACAGATGCTGGAACCAAGGGTATTGTTGATTTAAACCGGAAATCCTCGTCACAGAAAACCTTGTGTATGGAGTAAGGGGAGGATAACAAAAGAAGGTCGAAATCCCGGCAGAAGAACTCAGCTACAATCAACTGGCTATCGGCTACTCCTCTCTTAATACAGCTTTTGATGATGTACTGCTCTTAAACAATTGGCTCTTTTTTAGTAGATCCCCACTGAAATAGGTTATATCTCTATCTTAGGACTAATTCTAGTTGGGCGGACAAAAGGTAAGTAACTAGAAGTTCAGAGCTCCTCTATTATCGCTTAGCATTTTGAATAAATATTTGGAGCACCAGCGGCCTCTGAGTCAATCTCATCACCTTACAACACGCGCCTTATACGCTTTCTATGTAGTATTAGGAACAAAGCTATCATCAACTCTCATGAATCCGTGCTCCATTTGGTTGCTCTTTAGTTCAATTAATTAGAGAAATTTGGTGATATATAAAACGAGCTTGTCTGTGAACATTGACACTACTTCAAGACAGACATTATATTGAAATCTCTTCCAAGTGATAATCAGTGGGGGATGGGGGATATCGAATCTAATTGAAAAGTGCCAATCTAGTCCTTCCCCTTACTTCAACAGTAAACAATTCTAATACTGCACTGGAACTCCTTCTAAACTCTGACAACCAAACTGGTGGTTGGCACAGTAAACAGTCGACAATTATACATCCCATATTAATCTATCAAGAACGTGTCGAATTTAACATAATAACATCCCACTAAAAAGCTATCATTGAAACGCTAAGGTGCGCCCAAAATCTTCTTCTAGACTTTTATCTGCCGCAAACACTAGAATACCACAACACTTAGTAGTTTGCTCACGACCCAAACCTCGGATTATGAGTCTGTTGACTAGACACCTAGATATTTCTACGTCCTCCCCATGCCTCATTCTCCTCGACTTCGTCTAGATCATTAATAAAGTCCAATACTTCATTCATACTCTGTACCTGCATAAGTAAAAAAGAGAAAGGTCGTCATTATCTATCAACAACCTTTAGTCACACACATAGTGAAACTTTGAGCTCTGACGATAAGCAGTTGACGTGCCAAGAGATAAATCTCTGCTGCACTCCTTGAATGTCACTGCAAAACCCATCTAGCCAAAATGTTAAGGATATATTTGTAGAAATCTTCAATATAGTGAAGTTAACCCCCATTTTGGGAATATATATGTGAATATCAATACTATCCTGTGTCTAAGAGAAGACAGCAATTTTGTGATACTAATAGCCACGAGTTTTTAAAGTACTTACCAATTTAGCTATAATTTGATTATAGTCTTACTTCAATAAAAAACGTCAGAGACGCGCTCTGTCGGGTTGATCCAGACGACCTAGTAAGGAACAATTTACTACGAAAAGCCCTCTCTATATTATCAGCTTCTTAAGCTGTCCCACCTTCGTACCCTATATCTTTCTTTGAGCTAGCAAACACTACTAATATGTTTCTTAACACACCCTGTTGAGCACCAAATCCAGAAGTTTATTAACAAATCTGACACTCCTAGCAACTTCCACCTCATTGACATGAAATAAATTGTCCACAATAAACATATTATGGTAATGCCAACAAGGTATTGTTATCTCACTAGAGGCACTTCCCAGAAACTCTAAGATGAATGTCGATATTGCCATTCTTTTTTACTCTATCTGTAGTGTCGAAAACTAATGAACACTACAGATTGGTTATATTCAGAACCCTTCCCTTTTCTCGTCGTAAGTATATAAACTTCACCATGATAAACCCAATAGTCAACTCTCAGGGAAAGCTTGATTTGGAACTCTCATATCATTCATATTATACCAGAATGCCTTGTCATCAATCTTTACTATTGTAGAGCCAGTACTACATCTCCGCAATTGCACTATCTATTAAGTTACCACGTCGTTACTAGAAATATAAGACACTTACCAATTGCCCTTGTGAGAAGAAATATCCATGCCCCATCCACATAAAATGAATCACACAATCCTCAATAAACTTCCGATGCACCCATTGCAAACTCACAGTCATGAAATCATAGGTCGAACCAACCATGTTGAACACTCGAAAGGTAGTTATCAAAAAGTGAAGCGCCTATTCGATATAGTACGGAGCCAGCCAATAAGTTTCCAGACACCACGGGGTTGGACACACATTACTCTCATAGCCCACTCCAAACCTATATCAATAATCTATTGCTCCTCACAAAACCAATTTCCTACTATGTGCTTTCTATATATTACCAATACATAAATACTGAGACCTCATTAGAAAGACCAATGGCTTGAAAACTGATTCACCCTATGAATACTCCCACCACTTAAACCCATCGAATATAAACCAGACGACGACTCCGACCAAACCCAACCTATACTCTGGAATATAATCGATAGTGGTAGGTTGGTGAGAGTTTTTTACATACTTCAGTTTAACTGAATTAATTCATAAGAGGTCCATACCTGCACTGAAAGTCGAACCCTGATCTCCATTAAAACGGGTTAGGTTAAGGTTTCTAGATTGTCTAACCTGAAAATTAGATATCCACACCCAAAATTCCTCTCACACATTCTACCCTGATGGGTCTCTACAGACTAATACGTGAGATGTTAGTAAGTCCCAGCAATAGCTACCACAGCGGTCATTCAACCCGATGAGTTACCTATAACTTTGTGACTTCCCCAATTTAACCTGTCCCTAAATAAATTTACTTCTAACATAATGGGAATACATAATCCTAACTTAGGCCCATTCCAGGATAAATACTAGATATACCACATATATTATCCCTCAATAATCAATAGAGCGAGCTGATGTCCTCTTCTTTTCCATAACTTTATTATCCTCTAATCCCAACATTAATATACATTAAAACCCTATTTTATCTTCTTCGTCGCACTACCTCATGACCTTTAGCGAGAGTGGTACAGAATTCACTTGAACTTCAGTCTTCATTTTTCCTCTTCTACGGTCAATTCATAGCGTTATAAAACATAAAGACTCCATCTATAGTCGCCATTGGCATTGCTTTCAATAAAAATAAAAAAAAATTCTCTTTATGCCTTAACTATACTAAACCGGTCTCACCCTCATTTTTATCTTAATGTATCTACACTCTTAACCCTAATTACCCTCTCTCTAATAGTACATTCTCAGTCATCTTGTATTTCCATAATATTTATGCTGTGAGCATATCTATATATCATTTAGCACGCCTTACTGTCTACCTAGGAATTCTACTACAACAAAATCTTCATACCTGAATGTTTGTCAAAATAAGGTTTTGCTTTAGGTGAGTGGTGGGCTGTTATATTCAACCTATCAGTGGGTACTGATTGCGCTCATTTTTCATCCATTTAACTCGTATTTTATTGTCGTTGTAGGCTCCCCTTCATCTAAAACCGTAAAACATATATCAATTTACCCTAAAAAAATGGAATCTGTGCCTCTATAAGCGCGCCTGTCTTTATTTATTTGGATGTCTAGAAAAATATCTTTTAAATGTATGTGATCGAAAATGGGATTATGGACTCTGTATTTATACTTACGCACACATGAGCAGATAAGTCAACACTGTTATTGACCAAGTGTTAATCAAAATAGCCGTGATCCCATACTCCATTATCATTGTTCCTCGCAAAGTTTGTTTCGATAATATTATTTTAATTTTCTATTTTTTTTTAAAATTCTATAACAATACCAATTTTACTGTAAAAGGTTATGATACGTGATCTTAATTCAAATACCCAAATAACCTAATTTTACAATTACTGTAGGGTTCTGTAACTTCGCTCTAAAAGGATGAAACTATAATTTTATGTTTGATATTTGAATATGTCATTGTGAAGGAGTATGGAAGATATATGTGATATATCCTTCATAATTGTTTTATGTTGTGCTGATATTTATTTTTTAAAAAATGTTTGAATCTATATTATAGTTGTGCCTGGAATTTTTTGATTAGGATATGTGTGGCCGAATTTTGTCGAGCGGATAAATGACTAATTGTAACTAGATGAAATTTTGCTGATGAGTGTACTTTGCGTTGATAACTTTGTTTTGATGAGTGTTATTATGTCATTTAATACTAGATATTCTTAATTTATAATTTGATTATTGTTTTATTTTTGGTTTTTGTAGAAATTGGATCCTGTTGAATCTGACGTGTGAACAAGTTCACGACTTTCACACCCAGTTGCTGCCACCACTGAAGAAGAGCTCAATTGAAGCACTTTCGAACTTCTTATTAGTATATGTCTACTATTTATGGAACTTTTTATTTAATGTTTTTAATTAATTTGGGTGGGTGAACTTATTTTGGAAGATTGACTACTGTAAATTGTTTGAAGTCAACTTTTGGAAGCAAATATGCTTCCTTTAACTGAGTTGTTTGGAAATTTGGAAAACTATCGATTATGCATATTAAATCTATTAGATTTATATTATTATTATTGATATGTTATTTTTGCATTTACTTTTTCTTCTTAGGTTGTCTTAACTGATTAAATATTGAAATTTACTACATCTTCAACTCAATTCACCCCCTCTTGAGTATAATCGTATTCATTTAGGTATCAGAGCCAACTTCTTGAAGAGGCACACCTCAGAGAAGACAAGATAAAGATAACTAATTCAAGAAATGACAAACGGAAACGAAGGATCAAGCCTTGCTTAAGTTCAACAGATCAAATTATCCATGGTGAAGATTTGCATGAAGAACTTTATATTGCAACTAATGATGCTGGATGATCATAGGGAAGGTTAAAGAGGTTGCGCAAAATCAGATGCACAAAGAAGGAAGAAAGGATACCACATCACACAACTCTGAAGGATCTTGGAAGAATGCCCAAACCATGTTCTTCTTCAAAAGGTATTATTTGATAATAAGGTAAGCCGTATTTTAGCAAATTCTATACTAAGGAATATGAAACCTAGGAGTTTGTCCTATGAGGAATTAGTGAAGTTAGGAATCTAAAGTGGATATGCTGTATATGTCAAAACAGT
>SNQN01001597.1:17621-35529 GCA_008642245.1 Bassia scoparia | reverse complement strand
TTCAATTTTAATTTTAGGGTTTCTTTAAATTTATTTTTGTGGTTTGTTCTTCCTTCAAATTTTATTTTTGTGGTTTTCTTTAATTTTTTTGTTGTTAACATTTTGGGTTTTTTTATTGATATTGATTCTGATTTTTATTTTTCGGGTATTTGTTTTATCGTTTTACAATTTTAGAATTCGTTTACTTCAGTTTCAGTCTCGGTTTTTTTTTTACAAAATTTCAGATCTGTTTTGTCATTTTCCAGATTTCTTGTTGTTTTTTTCGATTTTTTTCAGATGTTCTTTGTTTTCAATTTTAGGAATTGTTTTTTATTTTAACAATTCCACCCTTCATTTTGTGTTAGATCTGGTATTTCTATAGTATTTCCAGATTCTTTGTTTTTTTTCCTAAAATTTTCGATTTTTTTCATTGTGGTGTTACTTCAGTGTTTTGTTGTTCATACTTAGATTGTTGTAATTAGTGCGATTTATTTTGATTGTTGGTTGTTACTTCATTGTGTTAGATTTTTGTTGTTAGTTTAAAGGTTTTTTGTTAGATTTATATTGGGGAAATTTTTGTTTAGATTTATGTTTGATTTCTGATTTTGTTGTTTGTTTGTTTTTTGTTGTCAGACGGTTTGAGATGAGATAAGTTGGAGCATGAAGAATTCAAGATCTTTATTTTGTATTTTGTAATAGGCTTATTTGCTCTTTTTTTTTAGGCATTTTTGTAATTGTAAATTAATTTATGTTTAATTCACATAATATAAACTCTATACATTTTCATTATAGTGATTCTATGTAGTTTAATGTTTCAATGTTTATCAAACATTAGTTTGCATTAGTTTGTATGATGTTTTTAGCCAATATTTAGTTTGCAAAATAAAATCCAACAAAATAAAATACACTCGAACAAAGACATAGCAAAGGAAAAAGAAAAAAAAACTCGTCAAAAAAAAGAAAAAGAAAAAAAATACTGTTCATGATTASCGACCGCTTGACGGTCGGTAAAAGTCAACAACCTTAGTGTGTTGACTTTTACCGACCGCCAGACGGTCGGTAAACTCTGGATTACCGACCGTTAAGCGGTTGGTAATCCTGAATTTGACTTTGACTCTCCCAATATTGTGGCGGTCGGTAAATACAGTCGGTAAWAAATTACYGACCGTTAAACGGTCGRTAAACCCTAAATTACYGACCATACGATTGTTGAYCGTCCATTACCGACCCTATACGGYCGGAAAAGCTATTTCCKACCGTTTCCGCGTTTTTACCGACCATTTTTGGTTTGTTTCAGACGGTCGGTAATYGCTGGTTTTCTTGTTGTGTGAGTTGTTGTCTTGCCTTGTCCAAGATTCTGCAGATACACATACAGCCTAGGGACTTGGATCGTGTATGGCTGGTTTAATATATGTTATTTGGCAGCAGAGAAACCAACAAGTTTGGAATCAACGACAGGATCTACCTGAGGTTGTGATTCAATCAATGTGTCATGACTTGTATAGCAGACTAGCTGCTTTGTTGCATGCCTCTACTTCAGCAAGAAAGAGAGCTTGGTTGAGAAATCATTTGAATGTGTAACCTGTAGTTTGTTTGGTTTTGTGAGGTTGTGCTGCARATGATTAAGGAGATTGGTGAACCCTTCCTAGAAGGTGGCTCCTCTTCTCTTGATGATGCCTTTGCCCTCCTCTCTTTTTGGTTGTTWTGTTCCTTTTGATGGGCTTTGCCTTGTTCTGTAGGGCTTTTGCCCTCGTCCTTGTACAATTTTTTGGTTATATATAAATTTCTTTTACCTTGTTCAAAAAAAAACTTTATTTCCCGTTTGGGGGGGGGGGGGGCATCTACTTGAATTCATTTTTCTCCCTTAGTAAAACCCTCCCAATGACAAGAACTTGTAGAAATGCATCACCATTGATCGAATTCATTCATCCATCATTTGAAACGCTAAAGGTAACATCTTTCTAGCTACTGGTAACATCTCTAACTTGTTTTCAATTAGGGTTTATGCATATTAGGTCGTACATCTCGATTGTTGTCAAATTAAGGTTTTTGCTATTTCAATTTGTGAGGAAAATGAGTCCTAATTTGTTAATTCACTAATTATTTTCTGTCCATTTTCTTGTAATTGTTGAAGCAATTACCAACACAAATTACTCAAAGACATATACGCATGGGGACAATTTTAAAGGCAAGGTTTGCTATTACCAACGTAACACAGATAGTCATCAAATGCGTGCTACTCAATTAATCAAAAGTCCTAAGAACAAACAACTAATGCAATATAATACAATAACTAATGTTACATTACTTAGGGTTTTACCTTAATTGAAAAAGGAAGGTGGTTGAAGTAGAGAAGAACGAAGTGTATATGGGCGAAGATATCAAAATTGTTAGGCAACGTGGTAGTRCTATCATAAAAAATATGCTTAATGTGGTAACTTGTTTACAAAATGTAATATTTTAGTTAATTGTTAACCTAAAAATCCTTAAGAAACACTAATACAAATAATTTAATATTGCAATGGATTTAGAACTAAAAGGAACGAGGTTGCAATTACTTGATAACATAGAATGAAGCAAGTATTCTTTATTTTATTTTTATTTGCCCTATTATTTTGATCCATATATATTATGTGGATATGTAAATATGATATATCAAGCTAATTAAATATAATTTCTTGTATTCTAAGTTAACTACTACGTACATACATGGAACAACTTTTAACAACCAAAACAAAGAATGATTTATGACCAAATGACATGATTCATAGGATTATTCAATTATGAGAAAACGTCAAAATTGAGAAAACAAGAAGAGATTAAATGTATAGAGATTAGTGAGAACGAATCGGTGTAGATTAATCAAGTTCGTATTACAGTTGGGAACAACACATTTTCGCAGGAGCGACATCCTACCTAACAATTATATACTATTTGTAAGATACTCCAATAAGATGAATCACGAGCTAAGAGCAGACAAATTAAATTAGTGAGGTGGTGTGTAGGGTACTAGATACTTTGAAAGTGGCTACATGCTCGTCTATCCTATACATCGGCAGCCCAGCTCAGAGCTCCATTGGTTGCGATGTCTCACCGGGACTACATAGAACTAAAAAGAACTAGCCCTTTAGAACATAGTTGCGCACGGAAATGGTGGCTAGTATCGAAGACCATATCTTCTTATGGCACATCACGAGTTGTTGTCGAAATTAAACACATAGATACTGATGTTATTAGGCTTTAGAAGAGGATAATTATGAATGATTGATTGCTCAAAATGACTCCATCAAAGTGGTGATCGCACAAATAGAATTATTACGAGTCATATTAGAGAAGATCAAACATATTGTAATTTAAAAAACCAATAGTGAGACTAATAAATAAGCAAAAAGCGGCGAATTATAATCAAAACAAGTTAAACCAGTAAAATTAAGCAGTAACATAAATTTTCAAGTTGTAATTGGAATACAGACGCTTTATATGTGTCTATAACGATAAATAGCTGATCGATACACTGCACGACTGTGAGAGTTAAAGTACAGTGAAGGATACAGGCGACCATCCGCGGTAGAACATTCCACCGCATTATAAGCTGCTCACAACCTGTTATGTACGAATATCCAGAACGGCAAAGTGTCGGTTATTTAGCCGATCATCAACCCGAACACGGCAGCTCTGGCGGTTGTGTTCATGCCTCGAACAGTTTTCTGACCTAAACGTCCAAGCCAGCGAACGAAGATATGGACAATTCATTAGATTATTCGTAATGCATTTCAATCGAATCTTACTATGAGATGCTGTCTTGTTTCAATACACTAAGTTTTGGACATTAGTGAATCGAGACTATCGGGACTTGGAGTGATACCTGAGCAACTGTGTCAGTTGTTACTAGTATATACGATTTCCAATTATCCACCGGTTTTTCGGATATGTTATAATATTTACCATATCATTACAGAGAGTCATGTTCCGAATCCAAATCAACAATTTTTGATCATTGCCGACCTAAAGAAAATGATGATTATAGGGTATTCATTTAGTAGTATGTTGTTGGGTGAGCATGAGTTATGAGGAGACTAAGCAAAAGCTAAAAGGAGTTACAATTGCAGATACAGTCTTTCTTCCACACAGGAAGTTTTCAACCAGAATACACATTATTTGGCTGAGTTTCAGCATTTAAGGAAAACTATTATATTATGCACACTTTGCGCAGACTCTAAGGTTAAATAAGTGGCATAACGGAGAAGGTTTAATTAGTTTGATTTGAGGTGAGATTGAGGCGACCGTTTGATATCTAGATAGATTGATTAGGAAGCTTAAGATCTAGAAGTACAGAAAGAAATATTGGGGTCAAAGACTCATGAGGGCGTTTGGTGTGAGCAACCAGTGGATATTGCCAATGCTTATTGGATTTTATATAGTCTTTACTAGGTTGTAGCTGGTGGTATTATTCTTCTAGTCTATATAAGATTTGTGAAGTATGGAGCTGTCCTTGAATGATACCCATTCTGTTATCTGAGAGTTCTTTTCTGCTGAATTTTTTTTGAGTCAGATGCTAGGCCTCTTTTTCCATTTCAAAGTGAACCATGCCCACATGGACGATGGTTATAATAGCTTGTTCTTTTAAGAAAAGCTTGGTTGTGTTGTATGGTGTATGTATTATTTACTTTCTCTAATGTTTGTGCTTTTTATTTTCATATATATATATTTTCTCACCGTTGAGGCTTATATTTTCTCTTTTTACTTTTCCTGATCCTAAAAGTGGATATCTATTTAGTGGGGATTATAGCCAATTGTCTGTAATTTGAGGAGTCGCACAAGGTTATCTGAAGGTGGGATGGAGCGTACGTTTGTGTTGAGGGTAGCACGATGGTTAGGGATGGGTTGGAAAGGAGCGTAGGTGTCGTTTCCTCGAGTGGCTGGCTCTGTGATTGCTGGTTGCCGACCGCGAGTGCCACAAACAGGGTTGGTTTGTAGAAAAGTGTGAGGATGCGAGAACGGAAATTATTGGCGACGCATACGAGTTCACAATGATCGTCTGGGGTATTTTGTTAGTGTGTGGTATATGTATGAAATAGGGAAGAGACTTCTCTCACAGATGGGTTGGGTTCGGTCTGAAGGGTACTTGTTGAGGGTGAAACTCTACATCCCTACACATCGCTAGTTATTGTGAGATGGCGCAACATTTTTACTTGAAGTGAGATGTGTTCACCTACTTTGACTTATTCGCTCTTTACACATCTTTCCTATTGTCACTATCTAAGGAGTTCGTAGTTTCAAAACTTTCGAATAGTATGTGGAGTTTTTATTGGATTTACTCGGTTAGCGCAAGATACTCCACCTTTTCTCTTATAATAGTTTATAGTGGGGCCTTTTGGATTTTAAGAAACTTAATTAAATTGTTAAGATTTTTGCAGAACGATTAGCCAACGACTTCAAACTTTGGTCTTTATGACATTCATACTGAGACAAGTATCATTCTATCCAAAAAATAGGAGGGAAAATGGGTTTAGACACAGGGTGAATAACTCAAAGCATTCTTACTCGACTTCACTTTTTTACCGTGTTGAGTCCAATATAGGCAGATCAAATTTTGCTGGTTAAGAATACAGCTCTTAACATTAAAGAAGTATCACTGATTAAATTTTGAAACCCATTGCCAAGACAACATCCATCAAATTTTTTGATGCCATTTCTTAGGTGCTTGCATATTAAGACCCATACAACAGATCTAACTAACTTGCAAACTTACGTTTCTTGTCCTTTGACTTTGAAACCCTCTGGTTTGAAATTATGTTACACTTCTACCGTCGCAATTCACACGCTATTAATGGAGAAGGCAGTTTTTGAATCCCATATTGGTGAATTTTGCAAGCATGAAATCGCGCTAACGCAATTAAAAGTCTAATGGTAGCTAATTTCTTTGCCACTCCCACTTTCATTCTAATGTAGAAGGATTTGAGGCTCAATGAACGCATAGAGTTGTCTATTATGGCTTAAGATGATTAGGCACCTTATCCTGCTAAGCGCGTGTTTGTACGAGAGCCTTTAAAACTTTGAGGTTCAAGCTAATCGTGGATCTGAGATTGTTCTGAATAACTGTTCTCTCTTAGCTCTTGCTGTTACTCTTTCAGTCTGTTTATTTTGTTGTAATATATATGGTACTTAACTACAGCAGGTTTGCATAACTAATGTGGGATGTGGGTATACTGGAGTTAAGGAGATACCACACTCAAGAATTGGAGGTAAATTCATCCATATGGATCCATTTGCATATATTTTACTGAGCGTTTTTACAAGAAGGAGAAGCCCGGCCATGCACTGAGCAACTTTCATTGCGTCTCAAAATCAAGGATTCTAGATAGCCTCCTCCATTCAATGGGTTAACACAGTACTTAGAAGCTTGAGTCTCAAGAGACTCCTTGAAACTTTATGCTAAACTGAAGAATATTATCAATGTGTGTATGAGAGTCCTTGGTATACACATAACGTTCTTACGCGTATTATTCCTAATGATACCTTTTTCGCTTGTGCTACTAATTTACAGCATATATAAATACGCACATCTAATTCTCTTTTATCTATCCGATATCGTGTGCGTTTAGGTTAGAAAATTGGTGCTGGTTGTACACAATTTTGCAGTGTTGCCACATGCCTCCTCTAACACATTCTATTGGGCCCCTACTATAGTAATTGAGATGATTCTACAGGATCGTAGTTAGCACCGAAGTTACATGATGGGAGGAGTTGTCTTTCCTTTGTTCTTCATTATGTTTTTAAGGAGAACTTCTTGTGACGATGTAGGAACATCGAATTCAAAACACGGATAATTTAATCGCCGTCCATGCATCTGTGCTTGCGGGACATAGTTGCATCACGCAAACAACCGTCAAGCGACTGAAGACTCCCGAGTGTAGAATAGCATGGGTGGTAAATTATAATTGCTATTTTAGACGCTATATTTTATTCGATATTCCGCCAGCTTATATTATAGGGAAAATGGTCGCGATTGTGGATACTGATGGTGAAAAGTATAACAGTGGGTAGAGGGTGTCGATTTCATGGACAGATGAATGTAATCAATGGATTAAAATAACGTGATGGAATCAATGATAGTATTAACACCACCCCTATTCCGTCCGAGTTTTAATTTTTAAATCAATGTTGTTAAGTTTCCACATTCGGTGTAATAGATCGTTAAATTTATCAAGGCTTTCATCTAGGATGAATAACAAATAACGAAGTAAAAAATTGATGCGATCATCAAATAAAAGTTGTAGCATATTGATGCTATATTGCCTAAAGAGGTGTGAGACATAAAAGTGGATTACCAAGTCACATTTAGCAAGTAGTGCTCTAGCTACTTGTTAGAGTCATGGAAGCCACATTATGATTATCAAAATGAGACAAAATTGAGTTGTGGTCTCTAAGAGACAAGCTGTGTAGAAAAATAGGGAGGATTTGTGTTGGTGGATTTTTAATTTACTGCACCAGTATGCCACAAGTAGGGGTTTATTCTACATGTCTCTCTACATTTAAAATCGAATGTGTGGAGAATTAAGACTCGCCCCTTTTTAGAAACTAGTCATATAAAATCCAGGACGATTATTCACATGACATAAACGATTGTGGCCAAAGAGAAGAAAACTAATAGAGCGATAATCATAAAACAGGCATATGGAACAATTTTCAAAATTATCAATGAGTTGGTATGTTGCTTGAGACGCTATTAGCATTGTGATAATAACTTCCTAAGGACCAACATAAATACATCGATTTACCTTGTTCGTTATTGAGAATGTAATGAGAACGCTTAATCACGGAACTACAAAGTAATCAAAAAGCTTTCTTTGACAAGGATTACAGGTTCGTACATAGAGCTGCAAATAGACATATCTTCAGCCCGATCTAATGATCCTACTCACGCACAGCAAGACCTCTGTGATCACATGAACTTACAGCGTACAATATTATCTACATCTTCTAGAGTATGTCTAGGTTACGTTTATCACGGAGTGGATCCACACCACTAATGACTATTGGCCTAATCTCTCTTCTAGCCTTATGACCGTGAGACAAGAAGTCATTTCTCTCACTGATCGTTACAAGAAATTGCGCCATCATTCCAACTCTATGTCCGGAGAAGTATTTTAGAGAAAAATATGCCTATCTTATGCACCACCTGTCTAGACGAGGCTCCCGATCAATCCCTAATGTTTATATTAATCAGGACACTGCAAACAAAATCCTCAGAAATCCGCTAATTTAGATCACGAAACATTCGTATTCGTACTATTGTAACTACAATGGTTGACCACGTTTATGTAGCAGGCACTAGCGTATGAGTGTTTTAACAGGCCACCTTAGGATGCATCCTTTTCCTTCGCAACTTCTTTCTCTATGATACTAGGGCAACATCTTCAAATGAGGCACCGGTTGCACCCCGACATGCCAGAGACACTTCGATTTAAATGTATTAACGCACAAGCAGATTGGTTTTAGCCCAATGAATGATCGTTATCAAACTAGGATCGTGAGATTGTCTTAAGTCACCTCTGTTAATACGTTGACTTCACCAACACTCTACCTCACGGCTTTTCACTGATTTATTCCTGCGACTTATTTCTCTGGTATCATTATCATTTCATCCTCTAACTCGACGTTTCCCTCACATCTTACCTCCCATCTTTCTGATGCTTCCTCGGACTTCATTCACGTCTCTCCAATACGTCATCAGCACTTCTCTTACCTCACTCACACAAGTATGCCCCTCCATGGCTTCATCTCTTCGGTCTCTCTTGGTATATTGCCCTCTTTAATGAGCGCACGTCCTCTTCAGATATTCCATGCTCACATAGACGGGCGGGTAATTTACTCAATGATTTCATCTGCCCCGAGCAGCCTCGCAATGGGCTCCTCATCGCATGCATCCTATGTCATGTGCTTGAATTTGTGGTTCAAATGTGAATGAATTTTCCATGGAATTGTTCCATTATAGGAAGCTAGCCATCTCCTGCCCAACGTGCATGCCCAATCAGTCCAATATGACAGATCGAGAAATAGACTAAAATTACTCACACAACAAGCAATTTTCTTACTTGATTCTCTGTCACCTCCAAGGCTAAATATGTTTTATTTTAGGCGCCGTCATATGTAGCATTCACTCCTCCAATTTAGTGCCAATTTTGCATTGGTTACTCGCTATCTAAATAATTTGATCTTTTTGTGTCTGGATAAATCGTATCTCGTATTCACCACTAATTTTAGGTATTTCCGTAGTGGTTATTGAGCTATCTGTATAAGATTTTTTGTTAGTTATAACATTTGGTTGGTTATACATTATGAGCATATATTCACTTCTATGGTCATTTTATCGCTCATGTATATTTATTTTCCGCTTTACAATTCAGAATCTCTCGTTACTGCCTTCTACCTCTCCAAAGGCTCCTCCTCTCTCCAGTCTTCAGAGCGGTACCATGTTTTGTTTTTGCGAGTAATTTCAATCTGTTTCTCTTAATGTCGTAATTTGTCACAGATTATCTTGATTGATATTTTCTTCGAGACATGTTCCAATTTTTTGTTCTTCACTTTTAGAATTGTGTATGTTTTTAATTTAACAATTCCAGAATGCCTTCATTTTTTGTCTTTCTCTATGTATCTGTGCGACTCATTCCTTTAATATAATCCGATCCATCTACCCCAGATTTCTTCGATGAGCTTTGCCAATCTTTATTCGCAAGAATATCTATCAAGATTCCATGTCGTTCAGTTAGTGTATTTTGTGCATAGTTACTTCCGAAACAGAAAAACGAAAATTATATACACTTATATAATGATTGGTGATGAACATCACGCATGGAGTCATGTGTAAGTATGGATGATTATAATTTTACTCGAAAGGTACATTAGGCAATTAGTGGTTGTTTGATTCTTCCTTTTATTTCAATTGTCGTGTTAGACCTCTTACGTAGGATTAGTCAGTTTCAGAGGTTGAGGATTTTAACATCTGAATTAGTTGTTGAGGTTAAAGTATATCTTATATGTTTGTGAGATTTCGATTTTGTTATTGTTTAATTTGGTTATGATGTATCAGCAGTTATCATATGCGATGATAGATGTAGTTTGGATGGACTTAAGCATTACAAGACTTCAAGTACATTTAAGGTTCAAGTATATAAAGAGAACATTATATGTGTTTGATATTATGTTGTGACAAATTATCATTACTCTGTATTAAGGCGATATTTCATAGAAAGGTTATATTTAAATATAGTTAAGAATGTGCATATTACAAATAACATAACAACCTCCTATAATCAAGCCAACAACATTTATTCGATATACTGTGATTCTAATCTCAGTAAAGTGTTTATGGATTGTTGTTCATCACAATGCTCACAAAGTGTATTAATCGACACTCTAGTTGAGTTTTTGGTCAATTATAATAGGTTGTACTGTATATATGGAAGTTCACGCCAACAGCACATCATTTATAAGTTTGTAAATACACCACATAAATATCAACAAAATTAGACAATCAAACACTGGTCAGAGTACAATTATGAAAGGTCTAATTAGGGCGAATATAAGAAAAAAACGAAAAAATTCAACATCATCAAATAAAAAAGATACAAAGAAAACACTGATAATTTACTCAGATTAGACATTGACATTTAGCGACATACGCATTCATTGACGGTCGATATCTAAAAACAATCACTTGCATTATTATAGAGCAGTCTTCGCAACTTCGTAAACACATGACACATCAGCTAAGATAAAACAGCAATGACTCTCGTATAGCATTCTCTGGGTAAATATACCCGAATCAAGGAGCCGAGAGAATAAGGCGTGGCGCGCACCGTTGGTAACCTGAATTGACTTTGACCTGCCAATACTTGTCGGTAGGATGGAAATAGCAAAATGGCGGTCGGCGGCCTAATAAAAATTGACCAGACATCGGCGTTGGACATACCACTGTGCTTCGAAAACCTAAGAATTTACTGATCGTCTTTGACCACTCGTCAATTCTCATCAATTTGGATACGATTTGTTTTGACATTCGTTTTGTTCATATTAGCCTTATTGCTTAATACGACTTTGTCCGTGACACTATATTGTATTAATCAAAATTCATTTGTCCAAAGTCCATTTATGCATAGGACTGTCGGACCAAAAAACATTACTTGGCTCGTTATGTCCGTATCCGTAATTAAATTTGGTGGTTAAGGTCCGCGGTGTTTATTAACCTTGAGAGAGTGTGACCATTCTGTCTAGACGTTTTTGTTCTCGAGGACGTGTGGCTATGGTTTAAATTGCTGAGATTCTGCTATCTTTCTATTGTTGTATTGTTTTGTTTTTGTCTATTATTCCTAGAGAGCTGCTAGTAGTCACAGATTTTGTATTACTACGTTATACTGGGAACTTGCGGTATAATAGTATTTTTGGTTTCATTCAGATGTGTATAGGCCATATGTTCTACATATACGTATATTTATTAGGTGTTTCTATCATGAGATAGACCGCGCTAAAAACGAAAGAAGTTTATGGGTTTACTCAGAACTGAAACATTCAGGCATGTAGCCATGCTGAGGTTGTTGAATTTCAGAAGTCAACTTGGATGTGCATGATCTGTACTAGTGAGAGCTATTGCGCTGTATATGTGCATTGGCCTGTACTTTTCCAAGCTCATTAAATATAGAGAGTTTCTCGTGAAGCACTATCAATTCTGTGAGCAGAGGACGTAAAGAGCGAGTTTTGAGATCGAATTAATGTATTTATAGCGTTTTGATTGTTGAGTTGTGTGGCATTGTTTGCTTGGTAGGAAGTAAATTATATATTGTAATTGAGTTTGTATGTGTATAAGACCTTCCGAGAGTATGATTTGGGTGCTCTTCTTAGGTGCTTGGTTATATAGAGAGTAGCGTCTTCATCATATCTGCCCTCTCTACGTTCATCTTATTTTGTGATGAGTATGATAGTATCCATATTGATTGAAGTGTTTGCCTTTGGCTGCACTGTGATATTATGGAGACTCTTTGTGCGCACTCTCTCGCTCATTATCCACCTTAGTACAGTTTTTTTGGCTTTAATAATAAAATATTCACTTATTTAAGTCTTTTGTATTAATAATTATAGATATTATCTCAGTTTGAGCGTGCTGCCTGGGAGAGGTAAGGGCTTATGAACCATACTTGAATTTTTGAGTTGCAATTTATTTGCTAGCGGCTGGTGTAGCTATATAATGGACCTATTCTTGATGACTATATATGAACATAGTAAGCTTGAGATAGAGGTGTAGACATAACACCTCCATATGAGCTCTGAATCGCAGAGGATACGCTCAATACACGATACGAAGTTGTCAATGGTGCCAGTGATCGAATTCTTTGGTGAAAAATCTAGGATGAATGTAACAATGTTGATTGTCACTGCAGAGCAGTTACTCTCGGGTCCATACGAGATCTCTATAACTCTTGTGTATGTTTTTACAATTAAGGTTGTAAGATATATAAAGCGTTACATAAGAGATATGCTTGTATCAGGGAATCAGATTATGAGCTCAGAAAGAAGAGTGAGTTCTGATGGCACCTACGATCAATTTGGCCTGAAGTCGAAAGAGATTAAGGTCACTAATAATTGAGTTAGAAAATGCATAAGGGAGATATATGGCTTCATAATAGCACTGCACGAGAGCATTATTGTAGTATAGTAAATGGATAAATAGAAGCGCAAGAGAGGAAATGGTAAGCCGAACGATCAGACTTACGTGACACAAAGAAATGGATAAGGTGAGAGATAGGCAGAAAGGAGGAGAGAAAGAGTGAATTGAGAAGGAGGAAAGCATACTTGAGAGAGCTGTTGTACGATAATCTGACCCATGAGAAGGCACCACAGAGAAGAGAGCAGACACGAAAAGGATGTAGCCGCTTGTCGTAATGTAGTAGACAATTAATCAAAGTCCCTAAGAACAGATCGATACCTAATGGAGAGAATACAATTACAGGGAGATTGAGAGCGAGAAAACTAGTGTTACAGATGTGAGAACTTTATGGCAGTTGGAGACCATATTAATAGCGCAGAAGAAAAGGGAATATGAGTGGTGTGAAGGATATAGAGGTAAGGGAACAAGAGGGCCTGACGTAGTGACCAGATAGGGGCATCGAGACAGATAAGTACGGAGAGTATGTTTACGGAGAAAGGTTTGCATGACAAGAGATGATCCGGTGAACAAGAGAAGCAGAGTACTAATAAAGTTATTTCAATTGCATAGTTCACTAAATTCACTGGTTAGTTGTGAATCTATCATAAAAAAATATGTGGCTAAAGTATGGTTATATGATAAATATATTGATTTCATCACATTTAATTACTTTATAATTAGATTCATTATGTTAACTGCGATGGACTGCTGGCAAGATCTGTCTAAATATCGCTATAGAAATCTCACAATTACTATAAACAAAATATTAATATAGTGTGCATCATAGAAAACTCATATACCTCAATATTAGGAACGATGTCTCAAATATTTCTTGATCAGAGACATATGAAATCAATGAAGCTGAACGCTTAATGCTAGCTCTTATATTTATTACTTTATTTGCTGACTACTAAGATATGCTTGTGAGGTCACATATTGTACCTTTTGATGAGTGGATATCGTCAATATAATACGTTATATATGATATTCGAATATCCCACTCATTAAATATGATATGTTATTTTGTTGTATTTGGCTACGCTTAAGTATCTTGAAATACCAACATGACAACAACAATTTTTGTCTCATAACTAGATTCAATGATCAAATTGTGAAATGTACTTTTGACTGCAACAATTCTAAATACATTGAGATCTTAGGATGGTATCTTTCACTGCACGTGATGAGTCAACCTGTTAAATTTTGAGTGAGAGAACGATTAATATGATGATAAACTTACTGTTTATAATTAGGGATTTGTGTTTATGTCTTTATTTTTAAAATAACAAATTCGGACGCTGCAATTTCATGTACTTGACTTGTGTTTATTGAGGAAATTGTATATTCTAATGCTTGATGAAGAATATACATTTAATAATGTGGACCGATCGCAGAGGAGATGGTACTCATCTTACTATCATGGACTATATGTTGCTTTAACTTTGTGCTTTATGTCTTGATATGTGAATTACTTATAATTATATATTATATCGAGGAAAGGGTAGTCATGAATAGAAGACGTGAGCACAAGATTCTTCCCTGACGGAACTACGTGGTGATACATGCATAAGTGCCACGCTAGAAATCAATACTTCAGTAGCTAGAGTGACATGTAGACCTGATACAATGCCCAGGCTCTGTGCAGATCCAAAGACTTATGAAGGATCCTTAATTCGCTTTCTTATTAATGCCAATCATTTCCCCCACCCCTAAATCTTTTTCAGTTAGCATTTGTGTTGGAGGCTCTCACTTTTATTTCGTGGGGAACTTTTTCGAGAAGAATTTTGACGATGCTAGTGATAGACAAGGGCAATATGGATTCTATTTAGGTGTTTATTTTAAAATCTTTTGTTCAATTAATCGCTTTCTCACATAACTATGGCACTTGTTGACATGGAATTCAGCAATTGTATTGGTGGTTCGCAATAGAATATGATGTGTTATTATAACGTAAGGTAGTAGAGGCTCTGAGTCATAGCAGAATGGCATCTAGTCATCTCTCTGATTTCTGCGCGACTTTATATTGTATCATTGGATAACAATACTGGCTACATATTTTTTTGCAGAAAAATGGTTCTAACAGGCTTGATGAATTTAATAATAATCTTAGCTCTTGAATGCATTTAAGTTTTCCTATTTTGGAGGTTTTTCCGTATGCCTTTTCCATTAAGCAGTTGAACCTATGGAAAGATACTTCTTTGCTTATTTACAGTGAGCTGAAACTCTTTGACAGTGACGGTTAAAATCTGGCTTGAGTCACCAGCAGTAGTTTTCTCATTTTGAATAGTGTGACATGAATCGAGAGTAAATAAAGTTACCTTTAATGATACCTAATCTATATTTGATCAGGAACCATATTTAAACTTGTCTATGGTCCTTCAATTGCAAATAGGCCTCACTGTCTCGTCACTTCCATTATCTTCTTTCTATACATACAACTGTGTTTAGATTAATAAAGTTAGTCCATATAAATTAGTTTAAGGTCATTTCTTATGTAAACTGTCGGATGTGATTAAAGGTCGATAGAGCTTTTATTGTATGTCTCTCCATTACAACTCAGACTATCTCATTATTATTTGTCCATTACACCTTGTATACTCTTTATTACTGACTAAACTTTCTTAGTAGAGTTAATCTAAATAGCATCAACACCTCTAATGTGTTACAACCGATTTTTTTCCTCAAGTATTTTTACATCTGATCACTTTGGAGTGAAATAATTTTACACATGTTATCCAAAGGTAAATTCGGAATCCAATCATGTTAAGCTAGTTTCTCTCTCTCATTTGAGATCTCGATTTTCTTTATTTTTGCTAAATTGCACTTTCATGAACGTAATGCATCTAGAATTAATTTAACCTAACTCTCACAAGCATTGTGTCTCATTGTCTTTATATAGAATAAAGTCAGATATTATAATTTAGTATTCATTCCATCAGTGTCTGATATTGAGACGTTTAGAGACACTGCTCATGCTCAAGCAAACAATACTCTAAAGCCATCCAGAATTTAATTTACTCTCGTACTATCGTAAGATTCATGATTATAGAGTCACAATCAATTGAATCAGCAGCCAGAGTGTACTGAGATCACTGCCGCATTAGTAATTGCGCTGAGATATACATGGTTGATCATAGAGAGATCGTAGATAGATAGACCATCTCAGAATACAAAAGATATTATGTGAGTGAATTGGAATCGAGAGTTAATCACGAGCCTAGCGACAGCTTTGAGTGTATAGTGAAGATTATTATGTGATGTTGAGGTGAGACCATTACTGTGGTCCTGTGGTAGTGTGGTATACTATCTCTTTTCATAATGACAAGTCATCCGCTTAACTATCATCTATCATCATTTCGTATAGTATCTGTCGTATGCTATGTGATGCTCCCACTTTTTGATAAGGTGATAATTTCTCTCTTGAGATATTTAGTTTGTCATTTGTTTATTTATAGGTAACTATATAGGAGATACTTAACCATCTCTAGATCTTATAGCTTCTTCAATTTTTCCTCTGTCTATCTTGTGTTATCGTGAACTAGGACACCTTATTTTTCTTCACAACAAATGAGTTCCATATCTTAAGTGTTTGAGTTATTGAGACCACTCGATCCACCAAGTGTAATTATGTGATTTGCGATGTTCCAAATACTCAGATATGTGAGAAATTGTTGATAAATCAGAGTCACCAGTCGGTATGCAATGAGTACTATCTAAGGATCTACATTTGACAAATCTGCATATTGGCATAAATGTTTGGCTTCCTAGTAGCGTCCTGATCATTATATGAATCACTGAAATACGAGATGAAGATAACGAGTAATTGGTGACCTAGTGACGTCTTCTTCTCGCTCAATCTTATAGCTCGTCATCTTAGGAATAACCAATGACATACATACATCTGTGTGACATATGTTTTACGGACTAGATCGCATGAACATCTATTTGTCGCCTGTCGGTCGCGTACAACGGAATCTCGCAATTATCAATCAGTTAGGATAACCCGCTCTTAACTAGAAGAGCCCCAACCCAAATAAGGACGCTTAGATCTTTGTGAGTCTGACGTATTATGTATACCACTCGAACTCTTTCTCTAATAACTGTGGCATAGTGAACAACTCGCGCATTGTTTAATGTCAAATTGTGCACTCGTATTTATGTGATTTTTTGCATAAGTTATGTTCTTTAAACTTAGAGTATAGATAATTTTTAATATTGAGAATACTACGTGTTTTAAATGAAAAAATAGAGGAAAAAATACTTCCTCCGTTTCTTATTAATTGCAACGGTTTTCTTATTACGAAATTTCACATTAATTGCAACCACTTTACTTTATAACTATTTTGGTACTCACTCCGTTTTTTTAGTTGTTCCACTTTCTATTTTGGGATGTTTTTAAATAGTTGTTCCAAACCAATCTAAAAAAATTTTTTCACATTTTACTCTACTTTATTTAACTCTACATTAATGACTTACCCTTTCTAAAGTCAACTTTCATTACTTTACCGCAATCTTTTCACCCAAAATTACTATTTCCCATAAATTTCATTCACACATTTACTCTTTTACCTAACTTATTCAACTTTTTACCACACTTACTCAACTATTTTAATTTAACTCAATCAAATCTTAAAAACCGTTCCATAATGGAAGGAACATCTAAAAATACGAGGGAGTTTTTTTTGGGATGAATTTGACCCTATAACCTTACAATTTTGTAATTACCTCTAACACTACACCCTGTGGTGCCATCAACACACCTACTACCCTTCACACACTATACTCTACCATCAAAATTACCTCGGAATCCGCAAAGGCAAAGTGGTGCATTTAATAAAGAACGGAGGAAGTATATAACTTTAAATTAGTAAAATATGATTTGAAACACTTCATTATACTTATTTGTTATGAAATAATTATGTTTACGTTGTGTGACGCTCCTTCTAATATATTAAGAAATAATTACTCTCATGTGTAAGTTGTTATAAAACTAGTTTTTACAACTTATGCTTGCACCGACGTTTTTTTAGTTAGCATTAATCTTTTGTATAATTTAAAAGTGTTGAATAAAAATAGACGAAAAATGAGAATATCAAAACGTTGGGAAACAAACATTTTAAGAAGAAAAAATGTCATATGATTAACATAAAATGACAGTATTTGGAATAATCTTTAAGATAATAATATAATGATGATGATGATCATAAAATAATAATATAATAATAT
>SNQN01001597.1:0-17596 GCA_008642245.1 Bassia scoparia | reverse complement strand
GAAGTTAATTAATACATTGAAAGTGTTTTATTTTTATTAAAATAACAATTTTGGAGTGCTTTATTTTGTGAATGTAAATCACATGTTGAAATTACATGTGGACCGTCGATGAGATTTCACATGGCACTTGACGTAAAAAAGATCAAGGAGCATAATCAACGGTCAAGATCTTCCTACAAATGTGACAATGTCACGTGAATAACTTTTAGCAAAGGAGGAGGACCATGCCTTCGTGAAAACTAAACCCCTTTCCCTTTCATAGCCATATTTCCTCCCACCCTTTTCCTTACTTGTTGTTGTCTCAATTATTGCAACTTTTGAAAGAATTGCATTGAGCTTGAAGCAAGGGCAATGATCTAGGATGTTATTAACTCGTAATAGTTAATTGTGATTGGTTCGGAATGCGATATAATTGTTATTTATTAACTTATTACTAAAGTGCCTCTCGCGCCTTTGGTATCATAAGTTTAAATTAGAAGTTTTCATTTTGAATTGATAACGGAAATAAGTTATTTAAATATATCAAATTATACTTTTATAAATTTATGGTTGTTCAAATGGGCCTCTTTTCCTTCCTATTCTTCTCATACTCGGTAAATCAATAAGGTTAAGAGTACATAGTTTATTGGTCATTCAGATATAAATGTGTTTTATTTCATCCATATGTATTTGTCTAATTTTTCTTACTAAACTAAACTTTCTTAATTGAACTTATATACTCGATTTTTTTCCTCAGATAATTTTTTGTTTATCTAATCTGATCAATTGGGTAATAATTTTTACAATGTTTCAAGTAATGAATCAAACATGTTAAGTTCTCGAATTGATCTCGATTTTTATTTTTCTAATCAGAGATCTAGAATTATTCTACAAGTATTGCATTCATTTAAGATTTATAGTATTAGAGCTTGAATAAGTTGAACCAAACATATACCCTTACGTATTGTAGTAAAACAAGAGTAGTCCGTTGAGCGTAAAGGTGTAAGACGGAGAAAGTGAACGCACAAACAAAATTCGAAAGTCAAACCCGTGTAGCACGAGCACGACTTGAGTGTTTATTAGTTTGTTAGTGACTTACTGTGGGTCTTGGTAGTGTAGTATATAGCAAAGCAACCGCTTAACTATTCCTTCATTTCGAATTACTCGCTACAACTCGTTATTTATTAAGGATATTTTAATTTTGCTACATTTTTTTTAGACAGAGATATATCTACTACTCTATCTCTCTCCGCCGTGACAAGCCCCTTATTTTTTCTTCAACAAATTCGTCTAGGAGTCCGCCACACTCCAAGTGTAATGACTAATCAAAACGGAGAAAGTATATACTGCTATTAACGAAGTAGGGAGATAGAAAGCGAAATGGCTGGCATCTTCTTGCTCACTATATCTATTAAACAAACAATTACACGTCAATTTTTTAACAACTGTGAAGTCTATCCGTCCGTCAAATTCAACATTAGTCCTCTAGAAGACCACAACAACACGCATTCGGTACATCGCTTATTGCATACACCGCATTGTTATTTTGCCCTGTATGTGTGATTTTTGATAAGTAAATATATATTATTGTTATATACTGTGTTGTATAAATTTTATATTTAATCGTGAGTTATAAAAATAGAGTATAATAATTTATTCTTCTCCGTTTCTTATTAATTGCAACCGTGTTCTATTTACGAAATTTCACTATTAATTGCCATCCTATTTACTTTATAACTATTTGGTACTCCACTCCGTTTTTTTTTTAGTTGTTCCACTTTCTATTTTGGGATGTTTTTAAATAGTTGTTCCAAACCAATCTAAAAAAATTTTTTCACATTTTTACTCTACTTTATTTACTCTACATTAATGACTTACCCTTTCTAAAGTCAACTTTCATTACTTTACCGCAACTTTTCACCCAAAATTACTATTTCCCATAAATTCATTCACACATTTACTCTTTTACCTAACTTATTCAACTTTTTACCCAACTTACCAACTATTTTAATTTAACTCAATCAACATCTTAAAAACCGTTCCATAATGGTATGGAACATCTAAAAATACGGAGGGAGTATTTTTTGGGATGAATTGACCTATACCTTACAAATTTTGTAATTACCTCTAACACTAAACCATGTGGTGCCATCAACACACCTACTACCCTTCACACACTAATACTCCATCAAAATTACCTCGGAATCCGCAAAAGGCAAAGTGGTGCAATTAATAAGAAACGGAGGAAGTATATCACTTTAAATTAGTAAAATATGATTTGAAACACTTCATTATACTTATTTGTTATGAAATAATGTTTACGTTGTGTGACGCTCCTTCTAATATAATTAAGACATAATTACTCTCATGTGTATTGTTATAAAACTGTTTTTACAACTATGCTTGCACCGACGTTTTTTTAGTTAGCATTACTCTTTTGTATAATTTTAAAAGTGTTGAATAAAAATAGACGAAAAATGAGAATATCAAAACGTGTGGGAAACAAACATTTTAAGAAGAAAAAATTGTCATATGTATTTAACATAAAATGACAGTATTGGAATAATCTTTAAGATAATAATAATAATGATGATGATGATCATAAAATAAATAATATATAATAATAATTATAATATAAGAGCAATGGATAAATTATGAGTTTAATAGAATTGAAAAATACCGTAGTAAAAAAGATCGAATAATGCTTGTAATTAACATAGAAAGTTTATTTAGTAGAATAATGAAAATGATGTGTCACACGAAGGAAGAGAATGAGATACTCCGTATTTATGATGAGGAGAAGAATTAATTTTGAGGAGCAACATGACAATTTCACAATTCATGAAATGAGGTGTTGTCATTAATATATTAACACTCCGAGTAACTAGTTTTTAACTTGGGGGATACCAATCCGAGAAATGATAAACATATAGCAGCTAGAATTATAACGCAGTTACTGTTCACTTTTTTTGTCACTATTTCGCATTGTTTGTCAGTGTTCATATTTTTAAAATGTAAAAAGATAAAATTCACACAAATTTATAACATTATCCATGTAACACCCAATAATTCTCCACTTTACCTGTGAAATAAATAAACTAAATAACGGAGAACCATTGACGTGTCACTGCCACGTGTTCAAACGTTTAGGCAAAACAACCTTTTTGCAGCGAATTCAAGTAGCAAAAATAGTTCAAACCAAGATATTAAATCCAACATGGAAAAACTCGTTTAACAAGTTGGAAAACCATTACGCCGCTTATTTGCAAACCAAGGTAAAATCTCTTTTTAAAAACAAGTACTCAAAATATCAAAACGTTCTGAAAGAGCTCTACAAAACGTGTAAGTATTAAAATACGTTCGGCTCTCTCATCAGACCATCCATTCCACGTCCTAGTTACTTTATGCAAAACCTTGTGAGAATCTGCTCCCATAATTCAAATGAAATAAGATCATCACAGGTCCACCAAAAGAAGAAATGTGGACAATACACAAAACACAAAAGCACGCAATCAGCAAAGCTGAGTACATACAAATAACGAAAATCAGAAAACAAACGGACAGCACTCCCCTAAAAACTGGACATACCAAGTTACGAACACTGCTTAGAACAAAAAGAAACCCAATTGTGGTGTTCATAACCACTTAACAGCATCAATACTTATACAACGGATCCCAAACTTATCAATATCACTACTTAACATACAGCTGCTCCAATACAATACATCCAAAACTCGATAGCTTCTGATAACTAGATGGTACCTGCAAAATATTTACTCAACTCCCATACATGACTCATATATTATACTATAATTAGATATGATTTGAGCAATAGACAAGGTTGTCCAAATCCCAGACACACGAGGTCCACAGTTCAAATCCCAGACACACGAGTTGCCACAGTTCAATTCCCCCATGCCTCTCGTCGAAAGGCAACAAATGGTGAACGGGCGCGACTCCGTCACCGAAGCTAGTGAGATCTCAGCTAACCCCTATCAGATATTAAGATATCCAGAACGAAAGTAAAGTAAGAAAAACTGAAGAGAGACGCGTTGATAAACGGCCTCGGAAGGAAGAGAATGAAAATCGCAACCCCAACCCCTGATTGTCAATACTCCACGTGCACAATCCAGAGTTTTATTGCTCATTCATGTTTTATTATTTAATCGTTAATTATTGACAAGTTCATATGACACAACAACTACAAACACAATACAATTATTTTAACCAAAAACCTCGTCATTAAGACTTGAATACTTCCCTTACTCAATTCACACATTAAGTCATGACGAGTATAAAATCACCTCAGGAGTAAGTTAACTTGACTCCACTTGAATTCAACCATATATCAAATTCACCTCATGAAGCAAGTGAATACTGACTACATTTAATTCTTCTGTATTATAAACCTCAGTGACAAGTTTTACTTGACCCACTAAATCTCATTATATTATAATTACCTCAATAGACCGAAATAATTAATTAAAGACAATTGATTATGTGCAACCTCCATAATCACACTCACGAATAATCCATTCCACAATATTCCTCAATCTCCAAAACAATATAACCAATATACCAATAAATAATTCGCTTGTGACTATCAAACAACTTCATGGACGTTTCCTACTCATACTTCTATGTTATCAAACATCCCAAACAACTTTAAGATCAAGGTTCGCAAGTAGTACGTACCTTGCATAAACGAGCGACAAGCCACTTAACACATAGAAATTCGACCTCTACGAAGTTTCTCCTAATCATATAATAGAACTTGATCAACACACTTGACTTAATTTACAGCAATACTAGTGGTTTAATGTGCCTCAAGAGTTACTAAAACATGTTTTATTCTTCATAAAACCCCATTGATAGAATAAATATTGTATTATAGCTAAGCTTGAAAATCATAAAAATCTAGTTTTCAATAATGAATTCAGCATTTTAATTCGTTAACAATCTGCAAATTTTTCCTTTTCACTCAAAATCATTTAACAACCCAAAATATACTTATAATACTAGTAATACAATATATTAAATCATTGGTTTTGAAATGAAAACCATTATTTTCAACACGTAATAACTGTCAAAAATATTTAAAAATCTGAAATTTATTGAAACTTTGCAAAAGCAAGCTTAGGCTTGTAATACCATATATTAATGTTCCATAACAAGTTAATTCATACAAAAACATTATTTAAAATCAGCAAACCCTTATACAAATCTGAATTTTGTTAAAGCCTCAAAATTTTTCAACTTTTGTTTCAACAATCATACCATCACAACACAACCATTTAAAATCATCAGAATTATCAAACCACCAATTTAAAGCCCTAATTTAATCTTAAATTAATCTGAAAATATGTTTAGTTGAACAACAAAGCAAGACAATAGTTACAGCTAAATCATGAAAATTTATACTTAAACAATAGCATAAAGATTATGTAATTACTTGAGGATTTAATCATAATTTATCAGATTAACAAGAAGGAAAAGAACAAATAAGAGGGAGAGAGGGGAGGACCGACTGAGGCGGCTGGCGTGGTCGCCGGCAGCGCGGCGCTGGGTCCACGCTGGCGCAGCAGGAGTCTCTGCAACAACGCAGCAACACGCAACAACAGTGCAAGCAAACAGCACGGCAGCAACAGCAGTAACAACGCAGCACACAGCAGGGCAGCAACGCGACACCACGACACAGCACCCAACCAACGCCGTAGGTGGTCGCCGTTCGTGCAGACAGGCAGGGCGGCCGCAGTCAGGCTTCTTCTGCTCTCTCTCTCGTGCTTTTCTCTCTGTCGTCTCGGCTCCTCCTTTTTTTTTTTTTTTTTTGTTTTTTTTTTTTTTGAATATAATGACTGAATGTGAAGGGCGAGTGAAGGGGAGAGGAGGAAGATATAAAACCCTTTTCTTAATTAGGTTTTATTAGATAGAATTGAATATCTTTTTTTTTTTTTTTTTTTGTTAAACGTTATCGTTTGGATAAAAATAAATAAAATAAATAAAATATTCATGAAATATATCTCTAAGGAAATTGATAAAAATTTTAAATAGGAATTTTAAGTAAATCGAATCGTTTATAAATAATGTTTATATTTATAAGAAAATATATATAATAAATTCGAATTTTACGGGGGATTAAATCTACCCCTTAAAGAAGTTGTCGTCCCCGAACTTATCCAAAATCCACAGATTCAATCGAAAAGTATTTGCTATTGCTGTAAACTATATTGTATCACTTGAAATGATTCTCAGTGGCCCACACTTGACAACCTTACACAACTTCATGTATGGTACTAAACACAATTAACCTACAGGCCAAATCAAAGCAACTTGGGTAATATTTTGACAAAACAAGCACAAAACAGGCCAAATTGAAGCGATAAGAAGTAAAACAGGCAAAAGCGCGAAATTATATCGCATCTACCCCCTAAAGAAGAAGAGTTACGTCTGTAACTCACACCAACGAACAACCACTCAGCAAAGACTAGATCTTCTCCAAAAACACTCAGGATACATAGTAAGACACCAACAATGACCCACGACATAATGTCTAACACATCTGTACATTGGAAATATGCAAACGTGTATGACTTAGAAGTGTTTCTAGGCAGTCCTCATTTCGCAACATGTTTCTTTCCCCTCATTCCTGAATATACAAGATATCAGCAATAAAAACAACACAATTTGCCTAGGTACTCATAAATAAACTCTATTCGTTAACTCCATTAAAATTCTGTTGACCAAACTTTTATCCTCGAATATTTTGTGGTTAACCAAAATGGTATGATCATAAACTCATGGTGCCAAAACGAGTCTCCAAGGTAGTTTTGAATGTGTGCGTTATCAAACCCTCAACTGGTTGACACTTGACCTCAGAACCTAAAATACTATCCTTTGAATCGTCAATGACTCATCTATTTCAATCGTAAATGATACTACATCCTCTATAGTGACATTAGTTGTAAATTCCCAATAATCAATACACAGTCGAAAAACTTTCATCTTTTCTTCACGAATAAAAATTGGTGTCTTGAAGTGAGGCATTAGCCTATAGTATCCCTTATCTATTCAGTCTGCAATTTACTCATAACTCCTTAACTCGATGGTGCCATCTATGGGTCGTTGTGAAATCAGGCCACTCATGAAAATAAACTTGGTAACTCGACTTCCTCTGTTTCACTCCCGAAATATCCTCTGCAAAAACATTTAATCCATTTAACTTCTTGTCTTTCTCTTATCTCCTCGACGCCAAGTCTTTCACAAACAAAAAATATACTGGTATCCTGACTCATAGCAATAACTGTTATGGTAAAAACTAAGTCTCAACTATCGATTGTTCCAGACTCCTATAAGGCACATGTCCTCTCCAATAGATCCCTTGGTAAGCTTTCCTAAATTCACCATCTCACCTAGGCATGTATATCCCAATGTGATTCCCAATAGACATCACAAGTTCCCCTCAGTTCAAACTCACTACAAATAAGGGCATCAAACGGATAACAACAGGGCTCGAAAAGAAAGGTTATTGGGTGACAACGGTGTGAAACGAGCAATAAGTACATCAGGATCAAACACAGTCCAGCTCATAATACAATGTGTCTATCTGGTGATCGGTTCAAGGAGTTCTTAATGATCACTACTCCATTATCCAAATACAACCAAATAATCACTAAGATTAAGGCATTCATTTGGGATAATTTCTCTCAATATAGGACACATATTAGTTAGGTACGGTATATAATCAAAAATGGAAGTTTAAAATATCCAGTAAAATCATAAATTGAAAACCAATTATCTAAATATTTGAAATAGATCAATATAGTCCAAGAGTGAAATATCTGATAATAATAATATAGGTAAAAGAGTGGTTGCGAAAGTGGCGAAAATATCTAAGATAATTGTCAATAGGATAACTATAAAGAATAAAATAAAGTTAGGGTCAAGAATAACTTATCATAAATTGTTTATCATAATAATAAGTAAAATAAAAGTCTAAACGAAGAGATACTCTGTTTAATGAACTTTATAAAACGTGTTGTCCTTATTTGTTTCAACGAAACTAGGGGGGGTAATACAAGATGAAAAATGAGAGATTTTAAGCTGTTATGATTGTTCCTATAAAGAGAAATAGGTATACAAAGTTTTTTGGTGTTAGAATCTTGAAATCAATCAAAAGACTTTATTGGTTTAGCAAAAATTATTTTGCGAAATTGAGGTTCGAGTAAAAAAAAATTAGCATATCATACTCCCTAAAGAGAGTTACTGTCGCGGAACTCGAAAAGAATGTTACAACGTTTGGTGTAAAAGGAAATTGTATTGAGTGGTTGTCAACTTAAGAAATAAGACACGAAAACTGATATACCAACAACAGTATAAATGATTACATAGAGCAATTATTCCAACAATACAAAAAGTGTGAAAGAAACAACAAACTGTCCCGTCCTTAAACTACCCAAATCTCACCGAATTTGTTGAAGAAAGGAAGAAATCTTAAAATATTGCTTTGTAATATAAATTTGAAAAATTTGAAATAAAACAGAGTTTGTAAAAGAATTGAAAGAAATTTCTGGCTTTTAAACTGATACCACTTTGTAAACACCCCAATAATTTTCTCACTTTTAACCTGTGAAATAATAAAACTAAAATACGAGAACCATGACGTGTCACTTGCCACGTGTTCAAACGTTTAGCGAAAACACACCTTTTTTGCAGCGGAATTCAAGTTAGCAAAAATAGTTCAAACCAAGATATTAAATCCCAAATGAAAAACTCGTTTAACAAGTTGGAACGATTACGGCCCTTATTTGCAAAACTCAAGGTAAAATCTCTTTTAAAACATAGTAATCAAAATATAAAACGCTTCTGAAGAGTTACAAAACGTGTAAGTTATTTAAAATACGTTCGGGCTCTCCAACATCAGACAATGCCGTCCACGCCAGTTACTTTATTGCAACCTGTGAGAATTCTGCTCCCATAATTTCCAAACTGAATAAGATCATCACAGTCCACCCAAAAGAAAATGTGGCAATACACAAAAACACAAAAGCACCAATCAGCAAAGCTGCAGTACATACAAATAACGAAATAGAAAACAAACGACAGCACCTCCCCTAAAAACTGACATACCAATTAAGACACCTGCTTAGAAACAAAAGGAAACCCATTGTGGTGTTCATCAACCACTTAACAGCATATACTTATACACGGATCCCAAACTAACAATATAACAGACTACTGTATCCATACAGCTGCTCCAATACAATACAATCCCAAAACATCGATTAGCTTCTGCATAACTAGATTGTACCTGCAAATATTTACTCAACTCCCATACATGACTCAATATATTATACTATAATTAGAGATGAGGGTTGGCAATAGACGAGGTTCCAATCATCCAGACACAGAGTGCACAGTTCAAATCCCAGACACGCAGTCAACAGTTCAATTCCCATGCCTCTCCGTCGAAAGGCAAATCAATGGTGAACGGGCGCGACTCCGTCACCGAAGCTTGAAAGACCACTACGCCTATCAGATATTAAGATATCCAGAACGAAAGTAATTAGTAAGAAACTGAAGAGGACGCGTTGATCACGAGCCCTCGGAAGAAGCGATGAAATCGCAACCCACCCCTGATTGTCAATACTCCAGACGTGCCAAATCCAAGTTTTTATTGCTCTTCATGTTTTATTATTTAATCGTTAATTATTGACAAGCTTTCATATGACTCACAAACACAGATACAAACACAACAATTATTTTAACCAAAAACCTCGTCATTAAGACTGAATTACTCCCTTTACTCAATTCACAACATAATCATGAACGAGTTTATAAATCAACCTCATGAGTAAGTTACACTTGACTCACTTGAATTCAACCATATATCAAATTCACCTCCATGAGCAAGGATATTGACTCCACTGTTATTCTTCCTGTATTATAAACCTCAGGTGACAAAGTTTTACTTGACCCACTAAATCCATCATTATATTATAAATTACCTCATGAGACCGAATAATTAATTAAAGACAATTGATTAGTTGTCAACCTCCATAATCACACTCACGAATAACCATTCCCACAATATCCTCATCTCCACATATAAACAAATAACCAATAATACATTTCTTTGTGACTTCAAACAACTTCATGACGTTTCTCTACTCATGCTTCTATGTTATCAAACATCCTCAAACAACTTTAAGATCAAGGTTTCGCAAGTAGTAGTACCTTGCATAAACCGAGCGACAAGCACTTTAAACAAGAAACGCTCTTACGAAGTCTTCTCTAATATATAATAGAATTGAATTCAACACACTTGATTTAAATTTACACGCAATTACTAAGTGGTTTTAATGTGCCTCAAAGTTACTAACAACATGTTTTTATTCTTATAAAACCCCCATTGATAGAATAATATATGTATTATGAGCCCTAAGCTTGAAAAATCATAAAATTGTTTTGTCATAATGAATCCAGCATTAAATTCGTTAACAATGCGAACTTTTTCCTTTTTCACTCAAAATCATTAAAACAACTCAAATATACTTTAACTAGTTAATACAATATATTAAATTTGGTTTTGAATGAAACCTTATTTCAACACTAATAAACTTCAAAAAGTTATGAAAAACTGAATTTATTGAAACTTGCAAAAGACAAGGTCTAAGCTTGTATACATATATATAGTTCATAAACAAGTTTATAATTCATCAAAACATTTTAAATCATCAACACCCCTTAATTACAATTGAAATTTGTTAAAGCCTCAAAATGTTTCAACTTTTGAATTCATACAATCTACAATCACAAACAACCCATTAAATCATCAAATTAATCAAAACCCCAATTTTAAAGCCCTAATTCATCTTTTAAATTCTGAAAATTAATGTTTTAGTAGAATCACAAAGCAGAGACAAAGATAAGCAAATTCATGGAATAATTATACTTAAACAATACGCCATAAAAGTTATTGTTAATTACTTGAGATTTAATTCATAATTATTATGAATAAAAGAAAGGAAAGAAAAACAATAAGAAGGGAGAGAGGGGAGGACCGACTGAGGCGGCTGCGGTGGTCGCCGAGCAGCCGGCGCGGCTGGGCAGCGGTGGCGCAGCCAGTAGTCTCGCAACAACGCAGCAACACGGTCAACAACAGTGCCAAACCAGCAACGCAGCACAGCGAGTTACAACGAACACGCAGCGACAGCACAGCCAGCAGCACGCAGCCACACACAGCACCAACCAACGCCGATAGTGTTGTTGCGCTCGGTTCCAGGTGGCAGCAGGCAAGGCGGCGGCAGCAGTTTCTTCTCTTCTCTCGTGCTTTTCTCTCTGTCTTCGCTTCCTCTTTTTTTTTTTTTTTTTTTTTTTTTTTGAAATAAATGCACTTGAATAGTGAAGGTGGCGTGATAGTAGGGAGAGTGGAGGGAAAGGAAATTATAAAACCCTTTTTCTTAAATTAGTTTTATTTAGATAGATTGATATCCTTTTTTTTTTTTTTTTTTGTAACTATCGTTTTGGATAAAATAAATAAAATAAATAAAGAGATATTATGAATATATTTAAGGGAAATGATAAAATTTAAATAGAATTTTAAAGTAAATCGAATCGTTTTTATAAATAATTGTTTATATTTATAATAAAATATAGTTATAATACCGAATTTTACGGGGAGTTACAATCCAACTATTATGCTAAACTTTGTCTTGTTAATTTCGTACATTGTAACAACTATACCCAAACCCTTGTCTCAATGTAGTCTAACATTATCCGTCAATTTTGGTGTGTTAAAGAAGCTTCGCGTGCTTATCTCTACCTGTAATGAGAGGCCTGTTCTTAAACTTAATTTCAGTTTGTTCATTGCAGTTCAAAAAATTCAGTTTTGTTGCAGTTCATTCAGTTATGGAATTTTTCTTCAATTAATTATTAATTACTTTCTATTGAGTTATTTATTCAGTTCAGTTTCAGTTCAATTTTGTATTAGTTCAAGTAAACAGGCCATGAGTCTCTCTTCTACCAATGTTGCCCACCATTATATATTTACATTTACTAGTTGACAAACCTTGTGGACTGGCAATTTTAACAGGTTGGGTTTTACTGTCCAGTGAGAAAAAAATAAAAAAAATCACGAACATAATCCTTCATCCTTGAATGCCTAACAAAGTTAAAATGTTGTTCTTCCTCTTAAGGCTGTACTTACTTAATCAGTTACATGCATGTAGAAAAAATATGATGTTTTCTAACAGCAACAAAACGTTTTCTAAAATTCTATAGGCATGTTTAATAAGGTGTGTAATCAAGTTTTTCGAATATTGCATACACTACACATCGTCTGGATCTTTTGCAGCTGAATTAAATTGAAGTGAATAGAATTTGAAATGAGTTAAATTTAATTTAAATTAAAGATTTCATTGACAAAACTAGAAATAAGTTGAACTAACTAAAGACACATTTAGAGCACTAGCATGTTGAGGATTTTCTTCCTCAAATCCAAAGTTTGATCAGATTTGTAGATATGCAATGCTCACAATGTAGAGGAAATGTTGTTAATAGAATAGATCCATTTTATCAATTTAATGACTCCTTAATTTACGACAATATATATTATATAAAGTGAATAATGTGTTCTATATAAAGTAAAATTATTCAGCTTGATGTAATAATAATTTATTATAAATCTGATACGAAAATACTATCAATTATCTCTGATATACACCCCGCATTTCTGATTTTCTACTCCATCTTCAAACTTGTAGTTTCTCTATTTTCATCAAATACATTTTTCGTTTGTATTTAGTTCACAATATATTTTTGATAAATATAGCAACATTCTATTTATTGTTTGCAATAACAAATAGGCAATATTTTCAGATCCATACTGAGGACTACCCTATGTTTTTATCAGGACATTAAACCACAATCACATAGTGAGACTGATTTTATTACACAAACTATTTTTCCTTTACTATTATAGCCCAAATCTCCTTGTAATTTCCCATTAAAAATAAAAAAATCTACCTAAGTCACATCGCAACCGTTAATCCACCACCGCGTTCCTTTCAATAACGGTCCAAATCTCCCCTCTCTCTCCTATTTATTACCCTTCCCTCCCTTCTTTCCCAAACAAGGAAAAATCTCCATACATTTCATCATCAATCATCTCTCATTTCTCACAAATCATAAAAAAAAATATAATTAAATAATCAAAATGCTATTCGAAGCTCATCACGCACCCTGAATTCATGGCACCGAATCACACTTCTTCCGTTCCGGGTCACCAACGTATGTTCGCCCGAACCCAAATCGGGCAATCTCCGTTTACCGCCTTCTTACCCGTCTAAGCTGAATCGAGCTTCTTCTGAAACTGATCTTCACCTCTTAACCGCCGTTTCTCCCAAGTCCAACACGCCCACCCATTTGGGTTGGTTTCGGGTCTGATCAGGGTCGGGGCGTGGGTCGGGTCGAGGTTGTTGGCGAATAGGGTTGGGTATGGAAGAGGTGGTCACGGAGGAGGGGAGAGAGAGGAAAGCTGGTGGAGGATCCGGGCATGGGGGTATGGCTGGGGTAGCGGTAGAAATGGGTTGGGTTCGGTTTGGTGGTTGATTCAGACCATGATGAGAGTAGGTGGTCACCAGGTTGATTTTATTTAGAAGTATGATTCGGGCGAATCCGGAATTCTTTCTTTTGGGCAATATGCAAATTTCTCAAAGAGGAAATTAATTTCTTTCTTGATCTTATATTCTATACAGTATTAAGAGCAATAAATCTGTGATTTTTTTTGTTTGATTATTCCAAAAGGTGTAATCTTTGTTTGACCCTTGATTTGTTTATTCAACATCTCAAAATAAAAAATGTTGTGATGTGGTCACAGAATTGGCTTCGTTACACTTCACTGAGATACATCAGAGTTATTTTAAAGTGGCTAAATTTAACATGATTAGTGTAAAAATTGAAATTTTGAGTTTTTATGATTTACTTTTGATTGCTATATTATTATTAAAAAAGGTTTTTAAAATATAAAAATGGTAAAGTTATGAATCCCTTGATTTATTTTTTGTGCTGTATGAAAAAATTGAAAATGTAAAACATGGATCTCAACTTTTCGTCTTCTTTTTTACGTGGTAAATGTATTGTAAATTGTGAGGATTACTTAATAATAATCTAAGCTCAAAGAAGATTACGAAGTATTATCAGTTCAATTGAATGAATGATGATACTGACAACATTATTACATAGTGGTTTTTTATGTTATTGGACATGCATTTTGCCTCAAGTACCCTGTCAAATCGGACACGGGTACAACACTCTTAGTCGATTGCTTCATAATTGGCAGCATTACCTCGGTTGGTATGGGTACACGATTCGAGGTAACATAAACTTCTTTGTAATGTAGAAAGTTAGTGTGCAATTGTTTTCAAATCATAGATTGTGCTGTTTCTGAATTGACCTGTGATTGATTCAGGTTCGAGCGATTATGCCTAAGGCAGAGAGTATGTGGAGGCAGTACTAGAAAGACCCCAGTGGAAACGTTTTCCGCTTCTATTGCTGATCAAATCTGGCAAACAGAGAGACTCGTGAGGGACTGAGAGTTACTTTGATCAGGATCAGAGCCAGCTCCGATGACTGGTGAGTTTTCCTTCGCATTTTCGAGTTTTCTGATCTTGTGGTGCCTGTTAATTCATGTATACTAGGAAGAATAACGAGGACTGACTGTAATTTTAATGTTGTTTGCAGTTTTGGTGCTAGCGTCTATGCTCAATTTTCTCTGGGATTGCCGACGAAGATGAAGAATGATGAAGAATGTTTGAATTGTACGCTTGAATGTAAACTGCGTATAGCAATCCGATTAGGTTCGTACCGTTCTTTCCTCCCTTGCCACCCGCCATAGCTGCTGCTTCTTGAAGAATTTGAAATAAGTGGAGCTCAATTTCTCACACACATTCTATTGAAATATTACTTATAGTTAATAATGCGACTGTGTTTAGTCATATATCAATATAAACCTTTTTTCAATACCTGAAAAAAAATTATGTACTATTTCTGACAAATAGAAGTGAAATGGTGCTGTACTTCTAACCCATAGTTTCAGGCTGTGTTGCTCTTTTCTATTAGCCAGAACCATGTATGTAATAATCAAGTGAATATTGTATGAAGTGATTCATCAATAAAAGCTTCTCAGTTTCACTTGCAATCTTCCCTTGTCCATATTTTTACATTTCTAAAGATGTTGTCGGACTTTTGCGTCCTCTATCAATAAAATTGCAAGCTGATGCGAACAGTTGCTTATAGCAAAGAAAGAGAAGCAATGCATCGCTTTGTAGTATAATAACTAAGGAAGCCTGCTCCTCTGTGAAACGGAACACAGCATATATGCCTTAGAAAGGATCCAAGGTAGTACAACAGAGTTTTTTGTTCGTCCTTAGCCAAAGGACCGAAAAACTTCTCAGAAACGGCTGAGGCAAGGAGGTTCAAGGAAGGGTATACGATTATACTCGATAGGTCTCAAGGTCTGAGGGAAGGGTATTATAGCTGAGTCTTACTTCTGTTTGAAGACAGAACGAGGCAAACATCCAACACAATTAACAACGATGACATCTAGAGATTTCGTTCTTTATAATGGACTGGAAAAAGCTCATTGAAGGCTCTAATATCAGGAAGTGTATTGCCAGTTCTATAATAGGCAATATGGGGAAAGATCTAATGTCTACAACATCAGTTTAAGATTAAGGGAACAAACAAAGACTCGTCGAACATCTACTATCCTGGCTCCTTCAACCTTAATGATAAGGATCAAATTTGGCTAACTAACTCAATGCATTGATCAAGGATCTCTAACTCTCGAAGTCTTTAAGTCTAGTAATAACTATGCTCATACTGCAGTCACTTGTTATGATATTGGCATGTTGCCTATTATATATGTTCACTTATTTTAATTTTAGGAAAATAATTATGGGCCCTGGCTTATCAGCTAGGGGTGTAAACTGTTAAGAGAGAGATAATAATAATAATAATAATATAAGAGCAATGGATAAATTATGAGTTTAATAGAATTGAAAAAATACCCCGTAGTAATAAAGATCGAATAATGCTTGTAATTAACATAGAAAGTTTTATTTAGTAGAATAATTGAAAATGATGTGTCACAAGRAGGAAGAGAAATGAGATACTCCGTATTTATGATGAGGAGAAGGAATTAATTTGTGAGRAGCCACATGACAATTTCACAATTCATGAAATGAGGTGTTTGTCATTTAAGTATTTAACTACTCCGAGTAACTAGTTTTTTAACTTGGGGGATACCAATTGCGAGAAATGATAAACATATAGCAGCTAGAATTATAACGCAGTTACTGTTCACTTTTTTTGTCACTATTTCGCATTGTTTGTCAGTGTTCATATTTTTTAAAATGTAAAAAAAAAAAGATAAAATTCACACAAATTATAACATTATCCAACTATATGCTAAACTTTGTCTTGTTAATTTCTAACATTGTCCAACTATACCCCAAACCTTGTCTCAATGTAGTCTAACATTATCCGTCAATTTTGGTGTGTTAAAGAAGCTTTCAGCCGTGCTTTATCTCTACCTGGTATGAGGGCCTGTTTACTTAAACTTAATTTCAGTTTTGTTCAGTTCAGTTTCAAAAAATTCAGTTTTGTTCAGTTCAGTTCAGTTTCAAAAAATTCAGTTTTGTTCAGTTCAATTCAGTTATGGAATTTTCTTCAATTATGTTAATTACTTTCTATTGTATTATTTATTCAGTTCAGTTCAGTTCAATTTTGTTTAGTTCAAGTAAACAGGCCATGAGTCTCTACTTCTACCAATTGCTGCCCACATTATATATTTACATTTACTAGTTACAAAACCTTGTGGCAACTTGTGCAATTTTACAGGGTTGGGTGTTTACTGTCCAGTGAAGAAAAAAAATAAAAAAAATCCGAGACTAGATCCTTCATCCTTGAATGCACTACAAATGTAAAATGTGTGTTCAGTTCCCTCTTAAGCTGTACGATTACTTATCAGTTAACATGCATTGTAGAAAAATATGTGATGTTTTCTAACAGCAACAAAACGTTTCTAAATTCTAATGGCATGTTTATAAGGTGTTGTAATCAAGTCTTTTCGAATATTGCACTACACTACACATCGTCTGGATCTTTTGCAGCTGAATTAAATTGAAGTGAATAGAATTGAAATGAGTTAAATTAATTTAAATTAAAGGATTTCAATTGAGCAAAACTGAAATAAGTTGAACTAAACTAAAGACACCATATTAGAGCACTAGCAATGTTGAGGATTTTCTTCCTCAAATGCCAAAGTTTGATCAGATTTGTAGATATTCAATGCCACAATGTAGAGGAAATTTTTGGTTAATAGAATAATCCATTTGATCAATWTAATGACTCCTATTATTTACGACAATATATATTAATATAAAGTGAATAATGTGTTTCTATATAAAGTAAAATTATCAGCTTGATGTATAATAAATTTATTATAAATCTGATACGAAATACTATCAATTATTCCTTGATATACACCCCGTCATTTCTTGATATTTTCTACTTCCATCTATCAAAGCTTGTAGTTTCTTCTATTTTCATCAATATA
>SNQN01001596.1:78586-91225 GCA_008642245.1 Bassia scoparia | reverse complement strand
ATTGTATAATTTGTTTGTAACTCGACTTGCCCATAAAAGAAAGAAATTTTAATAACTATGTTGAAGCCAAATTATTCCATATCTATTTAATTCAATTTGAAAATTATATTTGAATTTTTTTTCACATTATTAAGTTAATAATAAAATTTTATTTTGGGGTATTTAAGACTAATTCTTAATAATTTTTATTAAGACCTAAGTGGTATCAAATATTTTACCTCATTATTTAGTTCATTAAGGTACTATCGTATAATTATAGCAACGACCATTTTGATCACTAATAACCTATTGATTATTTTCATATATATATACTAGTGCAATAAATTTAGTGTGATCTAATTACTTTGTATACAAAAACTTCTTATAACATTTGGGTGTATAGAGGACTAATAAAAATGGAAAAATTATCCCTTTATCTTTATTTGTCTTTGCAAAGGATTACAAGGGAGCTTATTTCATAGTCATCTTTTCAATATCGAAGGTATTGTATGCATCAGATGCACAATAATTTTGTGCATCAAACATATATTACCTTTTTATCAATATAATTACCTTATATAATTATATTACCCTGTCCTTTACAAAATATATAATAAATAATATGGCACATATTGATAAGAACAAGTTACTTTATTTTATTCTAAAGGGAAACTATAATTGTGCCAGTAACGATATTGTGCATCTCCGTATACATAATACTTTGTCATATTATGCAGCCCCATAATGCATTTTTAGATAAAATATTATTACTCCCTTTAATTATTTTTATTTCTTATTTGAAATCGGGGGAGAATAAGAAAAATGAATCTTTTAATTAAAGGCTATTACTTTAATATGATTTTTACTTGAAAAGAGTGTACTCCATATTAACTTTTCATTTTAGATGTGTCAAATGTGTATTAGAAAGTGAATATTGTGTAAGTTATAGTAGTAGTTAAACTTTATCTAATTTATGTGAAAAAAAGTATGAGAATATATATATTCATTTCATAGAAATTACGCATATAAACTGATTATTTTATTTTTATACTATATACTAAAACAATCCACTAATGATTTTTCCTCCCAACCCTCTCATCCCCTCCCAATTCATCTCTTCTTTATTTAAATTTAATTATGGAGTAATTTAATATTTCATTTCCATATTATCATTTATTATAGCATTACCTAATATTTTGAAGTTGTATGATTCGTTTTAATCTGACAAATTTGATGATTTGTTTGAATGTCTCTTTTTTAATAATAGTATAAATTTAATTATTAATTGGTTACAATTTCTTCAACATTGTAACATCATGGATCATGATTTTAATTTTTCAATTTTAAAAAAATCAAACAGAGCATTGTCGGTACACTAGTTCTAATAAGACAACATTTAGAATATTCATTTCGTTATAAATTTAATATACAACAAAGGAAATGTTGGAATATAAACTACATAATATTTACGATTGAATGTAGTATAATGTGCGTGTGAGAGCATTAAGTATGAAAAACCATAATGAAAAATCAATATGAGAATTCACAAATATAAAAAAATAAAATAAAATTGATGATTAGGAAGGAGTTCAATTAAAAATGTGTATTAATTTAAACTAAGATGCAGATGCATTCATGCATGCATGTAGCTCCTAGAGATAGGAGGAGCTATGATTAGAAAAGGTGGTAGTTTAATTGTGTAATTAAATATTACTGTAAGCAGTATTAATTAATGAAAAGATTAATATTATTTAAAAGTAAGTCTCCATCCCATTCTCTAGAAATCTACCATTCCCTTGGAGTTTCTTGATTGCTACCACTCTCACTTATTACATTTTATGGAAGCTTTATATTATTTTTTATTTGTGGTGCGTAACCATGTAGACCCATCATTATTTGTATTTTATTTGTTTCTCTCTCTAATTCTAAATCTACTTTTTAACCTACTTCTATATTAAATTATTTCTATATTTAACAAATATGTATGGTAGAAACTCAAGTAAAACGGAGGGGTATTTAATGCATAAAATTACGAGAGGTGAGATATTTGAGAATATGAATATGAATATGATGATGAAGAGATGAGATTGGAGTTGGGCTGGGCTGGGCTGGGCTGGATAATGAGGAGAGATGGTCTGTGTCTGTGAGTTCACGCACTTGCCACACTGCTGTGTCGTTACGCAGGCTGAGCTGAGTGAGAGATGGGCCCCACCCAATGCTCCAAACACTCCCCGACAAACTCACCCTACATCACTTCTCCCTCCTTCCCAGGGTAACTCTCCCAGCGGTCCTACCGGCCCTTCCATTGTCGATATGTCGATTGCAACGCTTTTCTTTCTTATATCCCAAAAAAATTGCAACGTATCAAAAATTACATACGATATACTACAGTATATGAGATTGCCACTTTTATTCTCCGTGTTGCAAAATTAAAAGGGAAATCCCAAATGGTATTATTGAATTTTGGTGATTTCCAAATGATACCATTATTTAAAAAAAAAAATGGTATTAACTCCTAAATACGATGGTATCATCTGAACAAATGATATCGTTATTTCTAAAATGAGAATGCTATAGTTTTGGAATTTCTTCAAAATTTAATGGTATTATTGGGATTAAAAAAATCCGTGCCTACCATTGAGAATTCGTAAAAACTCGTACCTACCATTGGGAATTTCCCGAATTTTTATTTACGAACTATCTATGTACGTATACGGTATACTCTATTAGGCAATTTTTAAGCTTGTCAATGTCAATTTCATTGATCATTTTTCATTTGCTTCATAAGCAAATTAAAAATTGACAATTGCACCTGCCTAATATATATGAGAAGTTATTGTCTGCATCAGATGCACAATAAATTAATAAATTTATTGTGCATCAAGCATATAGTGACCTTTTTTGTCTATATAGGCATATAGCTACCCATTATTCACTTTACATTAATATAGTGATAAATATTAGGGGTTATTATATTGATCAAAAGGGTTATTATATTGATCAAATGGCCTGGGTCACTTTAATTTGGTGCGTAATAAATTTATTGTACATCCGATACACGCAAGACTTTTCCAATATATATAGATCAAGGTGAACACTTGACCGTTGCACCCAAGGGCATGACCTTGATTATATTCATATCCAAGGCTTGCGTTTGCCTTTTGTTTTTTCAATAATTTACAAAGTTTGGATTTTTACCAACTAGAGTTCCCTTGAGTGGTTAAGGATCGCAAGCTCCTTAACCAAAGTCTCAGGTTCGAACTTTGGGAATGAAAAAATTMTAGCTGGGAGGGATGCTGCCTATCGACTCCATCGAGGTACCCATGCAAATTCTCACGGAAGATTAGTCTACTCGCCTCGTCAAAGGCAATGAAAATTCCTCGTAGTAGTACCAAAAAAAAAAACAATGAGTGGATTTTTAAAAATAATTTTCTAGGTTTTGGAGGATTTTTAAAAGCCTAATAAAATTATTTATTTAATGTCGATCTTTTACAATCTCTAATTTTTACCTTTTTATTGTTCTTCCACAAAAAACAAGTGTTAGTTTAGCATTTTGTAATCAATGGCATATTAGAAATAGATTCAAAATTACATGTTATTTGTTCAAATTTTAGACTTGATAGTTAAACATAATTGTTTATTTAGTACTATCAAGTATCAAAGAATAATATGTGAGAGCGTGATAGCTCAAGTGGTTAAAGCTTCCCTCTCGATTTCAGGTCATTTTGGGACCAATTCTCATCCCACCCTTGTGCCTCGATCTTTTAGCACAATAAAAAAAAGTATCAAAGAATATGTAATCAGTAAAATGGTCTTTAGTTTCTCATACAATTTCCAAATTAAATTACTTCGTAGATCTACTTATTATTGATAATTGATTAACTAGTTAACTAATTACTCCGTAGCTAAAACTTATATATATTCCCAAATTAGATCTATTGTTGTGGTATGCATATGAGTATGTATAAGATAATGCGACATAAACCACACATGTGGGATCACTGATTTGATAGGTTTGTAATAGTAGATGTGAGAATATATCTCAAAAAAAAAAAAAAAGGCATTGCAACTTGAAGCATCTATCACAATTAATTAACTAAGACTTTATCATGTGCCTATAATTAATCAAGCTCAACACTATGCTAATAAAAGGTAATTTTGAAGATTGCTACACTAATGATAACAATTTTACCACTCTCGATCAACAAAAACATTTTTCACCTTACTTAGCTTCCTAGGGCATCTTTAGGTGCATAGTGAATCATGCACGAGGCTAAGAAAACTTGATCTGACGACCATTGGAATTAATTAAGCTATCAGATTATAATTAAACTTTTGATTGAGATGATATATTAACATGATATTAGAGCCGGTGTGACACAGAGTCACAGAGATTACGAGTTCGAATCTCTTCTCTCTTTCCTTCTAAGTAGAGTTAACTCGTGTTTCATGTGAGGAGAGTCATACATGTTATAACATATTTCTGGATCTCAACCATCAGAATTCAACCAACTAAGTTAGTTCATCGACAACAAAAATGTATATATGTACACGCATCATTTACATCTAGGCAAAGGGAAACACAACATCATGTTTAACAGTATGCTGTTAGACATAAAGAATAGTTGGTATTTGGGAATAGTCATATGACAGAGATTTTTAGGTAGAAGCTCACTTGACAAGTCATTATTATTATTATTATTATTATTGAAGAGCTAAATCTGAAGTACGTACGTTAGAATCAATACAATATGATAATAAAAAAGTATAATAAGTTATATATATCGGGGCCCAAGGGATATAACAACCTACTAACAAAGCTACTCCAATTGCGATGGACCAACCTAAGAGATTATTAATAAATTAAATAATAATGTGACAACAAGAACATACAAAATACATTAAGTTGTAGAATGTTGATTTTAAGAGTACTAAAATAATTAAGGTCAGAATTCTGTATTTTATATTGCTAATCAATAATACAACTCTTGTATTCTAGGGCATCAATATCTGTTTTTATTTAATTATTATATACTTCATTCATTCTTCTGTTTCAATTTACTGGAAACTTTTATCATTTAAGGAAGTTACTTATTAGTGGAAAATTTTATTTTTCTTTCTATTTAGGTAATTTTTTTTGTATAAAAATATTTACCCTTTACTAATTGGTGGTTGGTAGTACTCGTACTCAACTACCTCCTCTCCCCCTGATAAATAGTAAGGGTAATAAGGTCATTTGTATTCACCAACACAATTTCTAAATTTTCTAAGAGTCGGACCTTTTTCAAAATTCACAAATTGAAACGATGAAGTACTTATTATCTTGGGTTGTCTTTAATTAATTAATTAAATTAGATATTATTTGTTTTTCAGCATGTACTTTACAGAAGTTAGATTTGCAGGTAGATCCTAACAAAGGTGTGAGTATTATGAATGTTTAACTTTTTGGGATGATTTACTTGGAAATTGATTGTTATTTTTATTTTTATCTAATTTTTGGTATGTTTTGTGTTGTATGTGTGGGTTAAGACAAAAGGGACAAACTACTAATGATGTTGATAATTTTAAACAAAATTGTTGGGTTCTATTGGCTTAGAATTTAGGAATTGAATAAAAACAAATAATTTATTGTCATGTTAGATAGAACTCTTGTGATATATGTTTGTATTTTTGCTAATTCTCTGCATAAAGTCTCAAAACTGCTGGTTGTATCTTGAATTATAGCGAGTTTGGTTTAAAAATGTCGACTCCTTTTAAAAAGATGTTGAGATTATATTATGTTGCCTTGTATTGAAGTATTGACTTAAAAATACTTGTGAACTAACTCTCCTTATTACCAATTCGTTTTATGATGGACCCTACCTCATCAGGTTTATGTAAGGTCAGACTAGATCTTATCCAACTAGGGCATTGAAGTTTATCAAAAGAAAGGGACACAAACAAAGACAAGAATTCCAAATAAACTTACCCAATGTTTTGTTATTTAAATTCCCTAAAAACATTTGAAAAGAAATTAAAATTAACTATCACTTCATGCCATGCCTTCTCTTTAAAAAAAAAAAAAACAAGCCCTCCAAATCTTAGCTCAAATAATTTGGCCTTTGCGCTTTGACCATAGATTATATAAATGCACTTCATGTATATTGGTCTTTTCTGTATGTAGGTGAATGGTGTGGACAAATTACAGTAGATCGAGTGAAGATTAATGAAGATATTRTATTCTTAAGAATCAATAATAAGTTATTAGTGAAGAACTCGACATACATGCTAGTAAATTAAGTGACACCAATCCATCATGCTAATTAAAGTCTACTCGTGATTATACCTGATTATTAGACCGGTTGGGTCAGGATCAGTGTGGTTCATAAGCRAATCGGCCAATCGGGTATTAATATTTAATCATTTAATTGTTGTGTATAGTATTTTATGAAGGATAATTAGGTWTTTAATTAAGGGTATAAATATAAGAATAATTTACACAACAATGCAATTTCTAGTCGGAAAAAAATGATTTCCACAAAACTAAAGGATTATAATGAAGAGTTTAGATGACATATTTGGTTTAAATTTATATGTATTACGAATTTTAACTCATTAAAACTTACATATAGAGCAGCAAGTAGATAATACGTTTGTAAATAGGCAAATACTCCATACTTGTACTGTTTTGTATGCTTAAAAATCAAGGTAGATTAGTATGTTCCAACATATTTACAATATATATATTCATCAATAATCACCAAAAATAAAGAAAAAAATAATCGAAAAAGAGAATTTGTGCAGGCCCACAAATCCACAATTACATCGTATCCTTATATTTGTCAAGCAAGAAAAGGAGTACTAATGTACTAGGGTAAGGGTATAGGATCAGATGAACCATTCCCTAATAAAAAAAAATGACGCATGCTGATCATAACGATCTTTATCAAATTTGAGAAACGATAGGATCTTTAAGAATCGGAGGAAGTAAAAAAAAGTCAAGCACACATGAGGGCCAAATAAGGTACACATTAAAGTGCAAAAGTAGCTTACAATTTGCATGCAAGGAGAGCACTCACTAATTTCCCACTAGTATTGATTGAGTAGTGAATGGTACGTACATTACATATGATTTGGTAGCATCAAGAATGAAGGTAGCACACATACACTTTGGCGTGGCATGCAATAATCTCATTCATTCATTCATTCATTCGATCAAATCTTGATTATTAAGTAGGTTTAGGAATAAATTATGTCATTGTCAAAGCCCTTATCATATCATATCATTATTAAGTAATGAATATCATTCTAATCACATAAAGTTGGAATCTCTTGGACCCACCAAAGACCTAATCCAACCACTTGTGTGTGATGAACAAATCACTCTCAACATATAAACCGCCCTTTATCTATTTTCTTTGAAACTTTTGCCTCTCCCAATTTATGTGTTCTTTAACTTATGTGGGATTCCACTCTTTTCCCTCTTTTTCAATATACAAGTATATGAGAATTGTATGACTGCCTTCTTCTTGTTGACGTTGATGCTTGGTCTTTAAGTCACTACTCTTCTTGACGGTGAAGGGTAATTTATGGTCCGTTAATATTGACTAAAAACAGTTGAATCGAACTGAACAGATTTAAATTGAACTGAACATAGTTAGTTGAACAAAATTGAAAATAAATTGAAGTAAACAAACCCTTATTCTTTCCCATTCCAGGAGATATTGATATCGATTCTCATTCCTGCTTTTGTGGCTCTCTAAGGACCCCAAAAAAAGTCAACACACTTTTTTTATTAATCAATCCACTCAAGTTTATTTGTCTTTTCTTCAAAGGCTTTTTCACCTTGATATACAAGCTCGTTAAAGCAATAATTCGGAGGTGATACTAAAGACTAAGACTTGACATCATATTGCATTTATATTATTTCCATTGTGGCTCTAAAAATATGCACAAAATTTTAAAAATAATAATAAAATTATTTGAAAATATTCAAAGACTTTATATCATGATTTACATCGAACATTTTTTGTGGTGAAATGAATCTTCTTTCTTGAATAATTTCTCAAAAAGAATTGTTCGAAAATCATGAATAATGAGAGAAATGGCAATGACAGAGTACTTCAACTTAATTGGATTAAATAGACAAAATTGTAATTTTTTAGCTTTATGGAACACCCAAGCTAATCCAATCCAATATCAATATACTTAATTTAATTAATTATCCCACGCGGCTTTTATTATTATTATTATTATTATTATTATTATTATTATTATTATTAAAACATCAAAACGTGGTAAGCGTTACAAGCAACAAAAAAAAGGACAAGTGATCTACAAGAAGTTGGAGGGGAGCCGAGATTCAATCTGGGCCCCCACTCCTCTAGCAATAGCGAAGCCTATCCGACGTTTGAGATTGTGGCGCTGCACGCCCCAATGTCCTAGGCCTTGGAGAACGTCTGGATCCGCTTTAGAAGCGCAATAGCTCCCTTGTCTAATTTCCCCAAAGAAGAGAAGGAAAGGAAGGAAACCATATTCAATTGTCCTACAACGCGCCAAATACTTCTCCCGCTTCCGCTGAGCTGCTACCGCCACCATACGACCAGAACGAGTTAGACAACCCAAATTGCGTCAAAGGAGAAGAACCGTCAGATCAACACACACATCCAAGTTGTGTCCCAAGAATAAAGTAAAAACCGCAGGTCGAAGCCCTGTCGATCCCATCAGTCAACCAACATTTACCTCCTTACGAGCAGTATCCCAGATCGATAACAGACGTCAAGAAGAGTATCACGGACAACATTGTGACGGTACTTGATACCCATCAACCCTGAGCAGTATAGCATGATCCCCAAAATATCTCCATCAAAAACCCGCGAGAGCATAACAGGAGCTGGATGGATAAAGGAACACCTAATCGATAAGAAAGAACAGAACGATAAGTCTTACCGTTCATAGTTGCCCAACCGAGATCGGAACCACCCGAAACCAAGCAGAGCGTGATCTCCCTGTTGGGTTTCCACAAGGCAACATGACGGGTAGACAAAGAGTAGTGGAGTGAGCAGATGTAGTAACCTTCGTGAAATACAAATCTGCCAGTTTTTCATGAGCTTGGGGCAGCGATCTCACTAGGGTTACGCATAAGGTCAGTCTCCCCGGTCCTATGAAAAATACCCAATGCACCATCAAAGGGCGAACCAAGACCAACCACGCCAGATGATGAAGAAGTTTACCCTGTAAACTGGAAGACTGCAACCACGATGCGAGAAAAGCATAGTGTTCGAACATCACCGCTGAATACACCAAACCACCGTAAGCAAAGGGTAAGGTGGCAAGCCGCCATTGCCAATCACCAAAACCAAGACCGGATGTTGTGACAATGCGTTCCAAGGAAGCTCGCAGAGCACATCAAAGGAGAGCTGAACACCTCGAAAGATTAGGGGGCAAGTACGCATAGCAAAGTGGAGCTTCGAAACTCCAGTACACGCACGGAGAAGTAACAACTCACATGAGGATCATCAAGTTGAGCAACAGCATCCATGAGCTCAATAGTCTTCGACACTCTTTGTGAAACAAGGTCCCCACAAAGGAAGAATCCGCACTAACAGGCCCACCGTACCTAACAACCGACACCAAGGAAGTCGAGCGATACGGAGGAAAGACCCCTTCAAGACGACTCCGTGGGTCCTCAGAAGGCCAAAAGAGCTCCGTTTTCGCGACGTTAACATGAGGCCAAGATGAGGTCCCTCCGCTGAAATCATCTACAAAACTTGCCCAACCACCAAGTTCACCAATGATAGTACCATCATCCAAATACCAAGCCTGCAAGCTCAAGCGAAAGGTGTCCCTGATACGGCACACCAACGGATTGTAACCAATGCGAAAAGAAGAGGACCAAGAGGATCACCTTGCTGCACCCTTGACAAGACAACAAAGTATGCTCACCATAATAAAGCTTAGCTGGTGAAGAATAACAAAACTCAAACCAGCGAGAAAGAGCAGGACATGAGCACGAACCTCACGAATTATTATTATTATTATTATTAATTATTATTATTATTTATTATTATTTATTATTATATATATTATTTATTTTATTTTTATATTTATTATTATTATTATATTATGTATATCATCTCATCTCTCATCATTCATTCACTCTCCATCGTCATCAATCATCATCATCATCATCATCATCATCATCATCATTATTRTTGTTGTTGTTGTTAAACAAATATATACTCGTATTTCATTATTTCACTTTAATTTGGTTTAATTGGATTAAAAAATAACAATTATATTTTATTTAAGAAAAAAAATTGTAGACTTTCACAAATGATGGGAGATTCAATAATTTCCATCAAACCTGGCCCCTTGCCCCCAGCTAAGCAAAATCACACTGAAACCTAGAAAAGTAAACAACCTTTTGAAATGAAGTGAGCTTACCTTAATAATTAAGGCAGTTATATACCATTGAAGGAGAACTAGAGAACAAATAGTATGACTATATATTATGTGAGTGCAATGACATACACATGTTTGCCATTGAGAGGACTAAGCTAGTAACAGTTTTTCCAAAATTTCTATTAATGCTATGTTCACATGTTACAAAATGGTTGCTAACACATTACATCAATATTCTAATTTTTTTCCCTTTCTTTTTATTATAGGTACAGATAATAATCGACTTGTATCGTTTGTTCCTTTTTTTTATTTTAATTAAAAAAATTAAGTAATTGTCATACTTGGTCGAACATTATTTAAGTCATTCATCTTTTGTGGTAAGGTTTCTTAAAAACAAAGAAAAATAATAAGAATAATATATTCTCATTACGCACTAATAAAGTGTATCTAGTAGAGTTTGATCATATATGTTTAAATGTTTCGTGTGAAATATCGACATAATAACCTTTGAAGTTTAGACCAAATTCTACTCTAGCTATAAATTTAAATATAGAGTGTATATATATCCTATACGAAGATATTATTAAGTGAAAGAAAATAAGATCCAAGTGTATTGATGATATTTTCACCTTCAAATATTTTGTGAAATGTAACCAAGTAACTACTGACATAGCAAATTCACAAATCTTCATTCACTTTAATTTTCTATATCACCTCTTAAGTTTGGTCAATAAAACTACTCCAGTTCACATTGACTATTTTTAGGTTGGTCTTTCTTTTAATTATACTTGATAATAATAGGATTGCGCTTTTTTTTCTCATCAACTTGGTACACAAATTTGATAACTTTAGTATAAAAGTTTATCCGTATAAACTACAAGTATATTTTCCTCATTAATATTGTTCTTACCGCAACACATTGCAATTTATATATCTATGAAAAAAGTGTTACTTTTATTAAAGTTATCTATCTTTTTGCATTAAAATTGTCAAATTCGTATCAATCTTATCATTATTATGTGTACATCAAGTTTATTTGGCGTCAATTTTGACAAAATAACAAACTTAATTAGTGTTATTTTGTGTATCCTAATCAAAGTATTTTTTGAAAGATTATGAGATTTAATTATGACAGTCACAATCTCTTTTAGAATTTTCCATGTTGGAAAATGTAATTCTTTTAACTTCAGATTTGCTCTCCTATTTGCCTTCTTATTAAGGTAATAGTAAGCTCATACTTCGTATTTGGCAAGAAAAACTGACTTATTGTTTATTATTATCAAACTATGAAATGACAGCAAAATGTGCACACCATAAGAAAGTTAAATTGGCACAGATATTAAATGTGAAAATGACCGCCTAACAATCAAAGATAATATTTGAGAGTTGTGACTAATAATGTGGGTTAGACATAAACTTGTTATCATTTTATAAATCAAAGATAATATTAGGACTAATTAGACACATTGTTTTCATCTATTMGTCATGATCAGAAACAAYARGCRCCTTCTGACGGGGAATKTCTAAACAATCCTGGAGATTGTTTTAATAAAACAATCCAGTGACATTTTTATATGRCACTYYGTAATTAAGTRMAACTTTTGAAGTCAAAGTATATGTTTTTTAAATAACCCTAAAATTACACTTAATTAYGGAGTGCCATATAAAAATGTCACTGGATTGTTTTATTAAAACAATCTYCARGATTGTTTARAAAWTTCCCRAAGAAAWATGTCTAATCAYTATAGTTAATTTTAAAATTTCTTCAATTATTAAGAGTTAGGAAGCAGAAGATCATTGCAGCAACACTTTCACTGTTTCACTCAAACAATAATGAGATTTTGTATTGTATTTACTGAAATATTATGAAGAGTCAAATCCATATCATACTAYCATCCAAAACAACTGTTACAATTTACAAGTTCAAGAATTATGATTGTGGAAATGTAGAATGGAGTATGGGAAATATCAAGTAGCAGTGTTGCGACTGTTGCATCTCCTGTCACAAATACAAATTTAGGGCCAAAAATACCTTGTGAACAAGAACATGAGAAGAATATGCATAATGTATGACAGTTTATAYTGCCTGAAAAACTTCGATTTATGAGACAAATCATTCGTTGAACATCACTAACTAACTTCTAATTATAAATCAGCTTCTTCTGTTTAGCAAACCAAATTCAAACTGCTTCCAGAAAGGTTTTCGATGAATGTTGTCTTTGTGACAATCAATTTAATACTCTTCGATTACTCGATAACAATTTGATAAGAATTGTA
>SNQN01001596.1:56584-76866 GCA_008642245.1 Bassia scoparia | reverse complement strand
TGTGATTTTTGGGATTTCGCCTAAAATCTGGAAATTTTTCCTATAATTTTGGATTATTTGTTCTATTTTAGGTGGTTCTGTTTTGTTCCAAATTTTCTTTTTTTATTAGAGATTTTGATATTTGAGTTTCTTTATTTTAATTTTGAGTTTCTCTCTACTTAATAATGTTTCGTTTTGTTTAACAGGTTGAGCAACATAGTTATGCGAGGAAAAGGAGAATAAAAAGAACATATCTTGTTGCTAAGAGGAATCCTGAGTTCCAAACTAACTTCAAAGATTATGGAGTTCATAGTTGATGCGACATCAACTTTATTATGAACTGTGAACTATTGTATAGATGATGTTGCTTTGTAACTTTTAGATTATTAAAATTTACCCAAATGTAATCTTCTACAAGTGTTAAAAGTTAAATTAATTTTGAAATTTGAATTTGAATAATGCCAATTTTTTGATTCATTTTCAAAAAAGTAGGAAAACGATAAACAATTCATTAACCATATAATTAATACTTCATATATATTTTTTAAAAAAAATTAACTAAGAAAACAGTTGTTAAAAAAACTGGTTTCTTTGTCCCTATCTAAGAAATAGGTTTTAAGGAAAACTGGTTTCTTAGGTATATAAAAAAAAAAAAACGGTTTTAAATTGTAAACTAGTGGTTTGACCCGGGCGATGCCCCGAGTCGTCATTAAATATAAAGTTGTTGAACAACATTATAAATTTCATTTTTTTATATATATATTTTGTGATTGTTTGCATAAAAATATTAAAATGACTTGATGAAATTTTACATTATTCGAAAAGATGTCACCAAATTCAAGAAATGTAATAGAAAATGCAACGTAACTAAACATTTAAAGTAAAAAACAATGAACATTGAATCGCTAATAATAATTGACTGAGTTGGTAAGTGTCTTTTATCTAATAAAATAGATCTTGTGTTCGATTCTTAATACGTACAATTTTTTTAATAATAATTAAATTAAAAATGTGCAAATGTGTACGATTATAATTGGTACACATGGTGACACTTGGCTTAATAATAAATGAGTGATACACGTGGCGTTTACACATTGCTCGGCACCCTTTTTAATATATTTTTATGGATGGTTTCTTAAATCAGGGCAAAGCAACCGGTTTTCATTTTAGCCTATCCCTTATATTGACCTAAGAAACCAAAAACAAAAACTGATTTCTTAACCTAAGAGACGTGCCAAATATAAACGTGTCGCAAAGTGGTCTCTTAGGCCATTTTTAATCGGTTTCTTTGATGATTTTTGTAGTAGTGTTATTAGCCAAATGGGGTCCACTACCCCTCCTCCGTATTTTTAACAACTTGCTTTATGTCATCACCATGTACAATTAAGCATAGCTAATTATCCTTTACATCATTTGCATAGGAGTTCACAATCCTCTCTTTGTTGCAATTAAAACGATAYGAAGGAAGTATTATTCTATGGAGAAGAGGGAGGAGAAGGCTTATTTCTGGATTTACCTCACATTTTGCAGACTTTATAACGTGTTCTTCTTGAAGGATTCCCTTCACATCCTCAATACCATAGTTAAACAGAAGCTGCACCACAAAAGTTGATACGCTTACACTTCAGTGACAAAAAGGTACCATTTTCCAAGACTCACAAGCTGAAACTAAACCTCGTCAATTACAAGCTATAGCAGGTCATGACTAGTCAATCATGACCATTTTATACAATGTTTACATGAGTGAAACTGATTCTTTCAATTCTTTGTTATACACAACAAGTCAGTAACAAAGATTATAATAATGCTGTAGCCACCCCAAGGTGATGCCACAACCCACAATCACCAAATAATCATATGCAGTTATGAATAAATAAATAAATAAATAAAAGAGAGTGATTTCCATAACACCCTCATACCTGGGGATTTTTTTTGGTAAAAATGGAACATTCTGCACATGTGATTTTATTTTTATTCCATTAAAAAATACCAATATTATAGAGATGCCCCCTATAACATTAATCATTCCTTCACAGAAACACAAACACACAAAAAGGAAGAAAAAAAATACCGATGTATGAAAAGTCACTATAGCCTTCATTTCATCTACACTCTATCAAGTGACTCAATACAAACACGCCCCTTGGATACAGTTCTTTGCAAAACGGACAACATCCTCATTGTTTAGATACGCCTCACTAACAGAGATGATTTGCAATCTGTAAACAAATAGAGTATAAACTTTTAGTTAAGCTAAAAGCTCATTTAGTACAAAGAATTTTAAATGTTGAAACCAAATGAAGGAGGCAGTAAGAAATAGGGAGTGGAGGGATTTTGCCACTTCCTTGCACGTGTTTAAAATAGTAGAGCTCAAGATTAACTGAGTTACTAAATTATGTGAGATTTTTACTATCTAACACCAGGCTAAAACCCAGCCACTCTTAAAAATATAATATGTAATGAAGAAAGCACTTTAACTCCCATCATCAGTCTCTTGCCTTGCACCAAACATAGGTTTCAAAGGAATTAGCCTTCAAATCCACAACCATGTTAAAAACAAGCAGTGAAAATATATAGTCTACGAGATTAGAGAGTGCAGCACAGCACTACAGTCAATTGAAAAAATATGCACCTTGCCGAAACTGCACAAAGTAATTTGAATCTGACGACGAGGCAGAGCTTGTATTATTTTGTTAGAATTAACGTCAGAACTTTAGAAAACGAGCTTGTGACACTGCACGATACTCTTCGATGCTTCTTTATACGCATCTTCATGTTCTCTTCCATGTACACAAACTCAAACCTGCATGAACATTGGTTTAAATTGAACTTTGAATGTTAATTTCTCTTAAAACATGAGATAGTGGATTAAAACAGATACTTCCAGGTTGAACATGAAGATTATGGATTATTTAATTAGTCCAAATGCGAGTGCCAAATATTAACGAAACTTACATGTGTTCTTTGGGTACAAGCTGCTGCATTACATCAGACTTTCAAGCGCCTCAAAATAAACGGACCCAAAATGGATTCATACGAGCAATCAGAATCATGATCGTCAGCACTTAGCAGCTTTTTCAGATCCACATCCTCTGTTACAAACAAATCAGGGAGCATAAACTCCAATAATGACCACAGCTCCTGCAGCAGCATAAAGTCACAAAAGGAAGTTCTTGTCAACCTTTACAGAAAAGATGTTTCTAGTAGAGACTCATATGGATATTATACAAGTAGTAACTCACGAGTGTTGAATATAATATTATCAAGGGTTCTGGTTTTCAAAATAATGAAATTATCGAGAAAGACAAGAAAAAGAAGAAAACGCAGTGCTGCAGAGAACATTCGTTAATACACTTAATACTAAGCATGGATGCATTTTTATGAGGTTCACTACAATATCTTATAATCCATGTGGTTTTTAAGGGTTAGAATTTACTTATGGGACTACGGAGATCTGATTGACAAAAAGGTGCACTATCCAAAATAAGATCACATGTTCCTAGAAAGTCGTTTAAATAAGAAAAGTAAACCCAAAGGTGCACCTCCCAGGGTTCTCACACTCATAAAAAACAGTAAATTTTTATGCTAAAAAGTTATAAAGAAAATTTTGCAAAAAAAATATAGTGCCAATGAAAAACATCCTATACATTTACTATGAAACTAAAAGTCCTAATTAGATACAAACCTAGTTCAAGGAAATCCATTAAAATACAAACAAAAGTTGTCCAGTTCGTTGGAACCGAAGAAAAATATTCACTCAGTTGCACTAACATGAACATTGAGAAATCCTTCCTTCTCACCTCAGTTTTCTTATAAAAATCTCCAAAGTCCATCCCTAATAATAACAGCGCATTTCCTCTATATCTTGTCCCATTATACTCTCATTCTACCCTATGTCTTATATCAACAGATGCACCTTTGTTGTACCAGCCTTCTTGATATGATACTATACAATGTCCCCAAAGATGATAAGCTCCCATATTTCCAACTCTTCACTTAGTCGGCTACCAATTATCTTATTTATCAGAATACCAAGATGCCCAAACAATCCTTACACCAATGACCAAATACCTCATTTGGCTCATTTTCAATACTATACACATTTCAACGTACTCATTCAAATTTAGACTTAGCCCACAGCCTCACACCTTGTTGGGTTCTAACTTTTGCTTCCAGTACACCAAGTATATAAATCGACAACCCAGCTCATCCCCAACACAGCCCATGGATTCTACATTCAAAAAAGTTTTGCCAAGGTCATCCCAAAGGAATACAACCATTGGGCACGTTTGAAATCACCTAGGATGTGAAAGCATGTGGTGTTGTCAGAATAGGGGAACATAGGATTTACACTTAATAGAATTACTTCCCATAAACAGAAGAAACTTCCCATATCCAAAGTAAGATTATGAATTTTCTAAAATAAGAAACTACATGGAAAATAAACTTCCTAGGGAATTCTACTTCTCAATTGAAGAAGCACAGACAAAAGAAATTCCCAAAAGAACATTCCCTTCCTCCTAAAACTGAGCACCATGCACATTCCAAGACAAGATATACTGTCATCACTTCTTCCTTTTAGACGGGAAAAAAATAATTTAAAAACTCCCTTGGTAATAGGAGGAAAAGGAAGGAAAATGTTGATAGTTAGGCACTCTCACAACACAAGCTCCAAGCTCTCTTAATCCTGAACTCACTAACTCCAATGGAAGAAAGCCTCAAACATACGACAACTATACACACTCACCTTAAAGTCTTAGACATCACAAACACAATTACACATGTCTAAGAGGGTTCACATATTTTGGCTCTTCCTACCCCAATGTTTCAACTCAACGATTTAAAAAAATGGTGTAAATAATTTTTTAAAAAGAATAAGTATATTTAACCACAAAAGCATTAAACCTCGGAGATAGGAAAGGTAAGTGATTAAGCATGAATTCCCTATGGGTGTTTAGAGGGATAAGGACAAGGTAGGGCATTTGAGAAAGCCATTGTTTGTTTAGAGATAGTAATAATGAAAGAGGATAAGAATAGGGATAAAATCATAGGAACAATGGAGTGCAACAAGATTGTTAAAGAAAGTGAAGATTCATTATTTTTTATAAAATCTTTTTGAAACAGTATGGAATATATTTAGTTGGTCATATTTTATTATATGATATTAAAGACCCAACACCCCCTACACCATAGTTGTCTACCAAAGTTATTTTAGGTGGTCCACAAAAAAAAGATTTGTTGAAGTCACTCTTGATACTGATTTGTAATGTAGCATCATTACTGGTCTATATACCCTTATCCAAAATTTAATCAAGCGAATGCTTGCAAATGACCAGCTAGGACAGTCATAGTCAATTATTGCTCTTGTTCTCTAAATCTGTCCTTACTAAAAACCTTTATTACACACCTAGTTGCCTATAAAAGGTACATTGGAAATTGCCGATAATCTACAATTATATTCACTTCAGCTCTGCCAACATTTTATTGAAAGTCAAACAGAATGACTGAATGAGCAAGAGGACAATTGTGGGGCAGCCACTTCAATAACAATACCACCCCAACCTTAATAGAGCTATTTAACCCGATGACAGCAATCTAAGTATAATAAAGATACCGATAAAACAGTATATCACTAGGTAGCTTACATGTAAATCATTTTGTAGTGGAGTCCAGTGTAGCATCAAGCGCTGTTTGCATTTTTTGCAACTTGACTTCAAATTCTTCTCACCTGTAACATATTTTATTCTTCAGTGCATGAGCTTATCTATCATATCTCCATCTCCAACGTTTCAGAATTTACGATCATTTCTTTTCCTGTGTTCCATGACAAGCATCATAATCAGAATAAGCACAGGCAGTAAAAGCTCAAACATGTAGTTTTGTACAGAGAGATCATTCACAAAACCTGTGTCGTTCAAAAAGCGTAGTAAAACAAGAAGCACATTAAACGGAGTGGTCTCTAGCCTTGGCCAATGAGTTTAGCTTTTTAGCATATGCTGCTCTACCAGCTCCATGAAATTGCACCACTGAAAATGATGGACACCACTTTTTAAACTCCCTCTCCCAATTTTCCAAAACCGAAGCTGGACATACACCAAATGCGGGCCAGGATCATTTTCCAAGTGGTTCAACAACATCAGATATGTTATAGCCTGAAAGACAGGAAACAAATGTTATTACTAGTATAGAAAAATAAAGATATTATAGACGATTAAATTTAAAAATAGCTGCACCTGAACAGTCTTCCCAACCCATCTCATCAGCTAGATAGTGCAGGGTAAAACAAACAAATTATAAGGCAAGTAGGCAACAATCCATACAAGAGGAATATATAATCTATAGCTTAAAAAAAGAGAATCCATGCATGGAGTAAATCAATGTAACGATGCATAAGAAATACTTCTTACCTCCACCATCTTCTTTTTGTTCAGCAACAAAGGAAGTTGACTCCAACAATCTGGTATGGCTTGAAGAAGTGTTCTGAAATATATTCTCCGCTCCACATGCTGCATTAATATCTTTCTGAAATAGCACGCAGAAGGGGAAAAAGAAGGAAACAAAATACAAATTAATGGAGAAGGCAATGTTTCCAGATAAATGAAAGAGATAAAGTTGTGATTCTATAATAAGTGTGTGCCAAACACACAGACACATAGCAGTAATCAATACGTATTAATCTTTGTACTGACTTCAACATCATGCACCAAAAAATACCAGTTGAAAATGTAATATAAAGACCGATTGAGCAAATTCATTAGAGTAGCTATTATATATCATGTATAGACCAAAAGAGGTTCTTATCACATACCACAAATGCGGCCACAATCCACACATTACCCTAAACCAAAGCAGCTACAATACTTACTTCACCCAAAGATCCCAATCCACACAGTCCCTTGCATTTGCATGCATAGGTAACTGAAGCTGTCATTTGCAACCCTTTGCTAGTCTCTTGATGCAGGAGCATATGCAAACACACCATTAGAACTGAAACTACTATTGCAGAAGCTAGAAAAGGCACACTAACTTGAGAGCTTCAAAATTAAGTTCCTGTCATGAACACTATAAGTAGGTATAATGTAGTGTAGTATTTTACCCTAGGTGTGGGTAATCAATCTAGAGTTTGCTAGGTTAGAATTATCTAGTATAAATAGTACGTAAGAGAGAAAACATAGAATGTGGATGATGAATGTAACTGAGTGAAAACTCTTGGAGAATTGTAACTCGAGTCACTAAGGAGAGTGGTAACCTCAAGTTATTTTCCTTGTAATTTCAGTTAAGTAATCAATTATCCCAAGGGAAGTTTTGATAGCATTAGAATCAATAAGTGAAGTTTTTTTAAGAATTAACCTAAGTGACATTGTTTTCAAACCAATATATGAATATCTGTATAGATGATTAGTATATTTAGATCCAGAGGATATATTGCACTGCAGAGATAAGGTGCTCAAGTTAAGTTTATATTTGCATGTTCACTACTAAATTCCTATTTATTGTTACAGAGCTAAGCTCTATCTGCTGACCAGAATCTGAAGTGACAAAAATAGAATAATAAGGTTGAAAAAGCAAAAAAAAACAGAGATGGCAGATATAATAGTATATATTTCCCATCTCTATCTCCACTTTCATAGTGCTACTTACACCGATTACAAGAATTCTAATGGAGTAATGGTAAACAGGAGCTCCCCACACCAACAATATGGTAGCTATTATCAATGGACTAATTGTAACAAATAACAGAATTAGTTAACAAACTTGCTTAGCTAACTACACAACCTGCAACTATAATAGTAATGTACTGTACCATTTTCTAAATTCATAGGCTACAAAGATGGGGAAAAGGGAACACCTTCATGTAACATAGATTTACCAATCAAATTTTGTTAGTTTCATGCTACTCGCTATGATGAATTTAAACACGTTTTCCATCTGTTAATTGCACCAACATTCAATCAATATTTATTAGTCATGAATTGTATTGTGTCGAACTAGACAATATTGCCCCGTTTCTAAACCACCCTTAAAGCAGGGTTCATAATTTGAACTAAGAAACATAGTCATTACAGTAAACATTTAACATAGCCTTATGCGATAAACCAGCCTTAATATTTCCACAAACCATTGCTTTTCAAACATTAAGACACTTTAAAATTAGAACTTGCTTATTCCATAACCAACCATCCACTTCGCCACAACCATCCAGATTTCAGAATAAATCTACATCTATACTAATATTTCCATGGGGAAGATATTGACAAGATGATCTTATAGCAAAGAAGCAAGTCATTCCACTATGTAAGAAACTCAAACTTTTCCTAAGAAAAAACAAAGTCTTAACATTTGTACGGAACATTAAAAATTATAATTGATTGCATTATTCAGCGTCACTTCAACACCCTCTTAAGCCTCTATTATATCATTCTCGTCGTAGTAACACATGTAAACATTGCAATTAACAAATAATATGAATGTACAATAACAACATTTCATCAAAGGATACCCTCATTAATGCTTACAAGTATTCACCAGATATAATAAACAAATTCTCAATCTTAATGCCACTCAGAACCTCAACTTGAAAGCCAAGTCTAATGCCAAAAAAATAGCTAAAGCATAAGAAAACTAGTAAGAACCTTTACAAAGTTCAAACCTCAATGAATTCCCCTTTATTAAACCAAAGCAACAAAAATTAGCATTCTGGTTTAAAGTACAATCTAACGAAGCTTAATTTAAGACGACTTTTAGATTGAACAAAACACAACTGACTAACCTGAGTAACCATTCTTCATGGTAGAAGATCTACCTCAAGAGAAATGATCACAATTAACATTGGCAGAACCATACAAATCCTTCCTAAGGTCAGCAGAAATCTTCGAACACTTCTGCTTCCTTCCTACCACATCTCCTCTTCCTCTCCACAACATCTTCATTCTTCGTCGTCGGTTTCCGACAACGACAACATATCCTCCTCATCTTCTTCGTCTGATTTCACCTCAACACCTTCCTGCAACTCATCCTCGTCGTCGTCGTCAACTAATACCGCCTCCTCCCAACTCCCTCCTCCTCGTCATCTTCAGTTCGTCGTCTCGACAATAAACCTCTCCGCGGCTGAAATCCGCGCACGGCTGGCGGTGACGTCAGCGTCGTACCTCCAAAATCTCCTCGTCGTCGTCCTCCTCCTCTTCGTCCTCCGGGGGAGACGTAGTCTTCGTCTCCGTCGTCGTGAGTCAATCGGAGCAGAGCGAGAGGTGAAGGCGAAGGATTCGAATAGAGGAGGAGGAGGTTTGGAAGAAGAGTTGAGGACTTTGGAGGTTTGAAGGAGTGTCTTCCCATTCTTCGTCTGAGATTTCGTCGGATGTTCGCTTCATTTCGACACTAGAAAACTACTTTTGATTTTGTCTGAAATTTGAATCAGAGGAAGGAAAGAAGACGACGAAGGAGGGGAAGAAGAAGCGCCAAATTGAAGGGGCTGAATTTTTGGGGAAATGTAGAGAGAAGAGAGAGAGTAGATGTGTGGAGGTGTGGCTGGTGGGTGGAGAGAGAGAAAATGGGAAAGTATAGTTCCTGCTGGATTCTCGCTCTAGAGCTTTGGGCCGTTTAACCCGTCTTGTATCCCGTGAGGATGCCTATCATCACAACTCATCCACTGATATTTCTCATCTTCAATCACGTGTATTGACTGAGAAATGTTGAACGACCCTAAGCATCAACGATTATAAACGCACGTAAATATACTAAAGTGTAATGTACGAGGAAATAGTTGGAGAAATCTGAAAACAATATCTTAGTCTAAGTAATAAATTTTAGCGTCTTTACAATTCATGAAATCGATTCTCATTCTAATCGTTGTTGTCCTTTGACCATCCAAAAACTTTATTCGATGAACACTAAATTGCCCATTGGAAACAGTATGGAAGACATTACATATATAGTGAATGTGAATTGAGAGGAATCTATTGGTGGAAACAAAAAGTCTTATGAAGTATGAAACTGTACTTTTTTTAAATGAAGAAATTAACCTATTTGAAGGTAGGTCATAAGTTCATTCTAAATGACTGAAATTCGTTTTTAGTGTAGGAGAATCGTGTAAGTAGTTTTTTTTTACAGAGAGTCGTGTACATTATGTTAATTCACTCCAGAATTCATGGTGAATGACCACTATCTTGACAATCAAAAGCAAAACAATGCAAATCAATAATATGTGAAGTATGCAAACTTTATCCTAAACCAAACAGTAAAAGAGCTAGACAAGAAAGAGCTATAGAAATCTCATGATACCAAAGTCCGAAATGTTGGCAATTAAGAATATACATATTGGGTGTTGTTTTTTTTTTTTTTTTGGGAATGGAAATCATAATTCAACTACTCTTCAAGTCTGTTCTACAGACATAATGTAATTAACAAAAGGCGGAGCAAACAGCAAGAGAACTGATTCAGTAAGTCTGCTCTTAGCTCTCAGCCCTACACTTCAATATATGAGAGCACAAATATATCCCATCTCTACTTCCCAAGTAACAGAGATCATGGAGTTTGACAGCCCGATTGTTCAAAAGTCAAATTGCTATCATAGTCTAGCATTTGGTAGCTCCAGGTATTGCATGTGTCAAGCGGAATGGTCTTGTTCTCTCCCGATCTCTAATATAGACCACAACAACTGCAGAGTGCAGAACAAGATAATCAACAAACTAATCAGCTAAGGGGGAAGGATAAAAAGGAAAAAGATATAGTAGATCCAAAAACCTACCTGCACTGAGTCGAGTACGAGAAAATTCCTTGATTCTTCGTCCATCAGGGAGACGGAATCCAACACGCAAAGAAGATTTCTGTCTCCTTTTGTTCGTCAGAAGGGGAGTATACAGGCTTCTATAGAGCATATTTGCTTTCCTCCTTGTTATGCAGCGACTGCAGCTGACGTCTTCACAGCTTCTTACATGGATTATTCTGTCTCCAGTTGATGGGCAGAAGCTCTCTGCAGTTCCTCTCTTCATCATTAGTCTCAACTCTATTATATTCTATTTTCTTTTTTGTTATATAATCTAACTTTCAAACACCAATTGAAGACAAATTAGGCAGCATAGTAATAGAGAGCAATATCAGGATGTGGTGGAGATTATCCAATACTAAAATTTGGATATATCTTCGAATCACTCCATTCATTATAAATAATATATGAAAACAACGGATTTTTGCCATACACTCATGCCCTTCAGCACCACTAAAGGCAGGTTGCAACATTTGTACTGAACTGAGTTGTTCAGCCAATCAGATTCAAGGAACATCGTTACTAGGCTACAGCCCTATTTAAATAAAAGATTAATCCCAAAGGAAAGATTTATCATTTGATAGACCTAATTAGGATCATATCTGCCCCATGATTGATTTAAAGCATTACTGAAGCTGTAACTTGTCAAGTAGTTTATCAAATCTGAGAAGACCATGGTTGCTCAGTCTTGATAATCTATCTATTATATAACACAGGCCCTCTAACGAAACAAATGACAAAATATGCAATGTCACACAGAGAACCTGCTAGAAAAGCCTAAAAAAAAAGAAAAAAGACAAGATAGAAAATAATACTGCAGCTACAGACTAGCTTTTTGAATGAAGCAGCTAGTATTAAAGAATACCTAACCAAAACAAAGCCGTCCTGAAACTCATAGTGAGAACAAGGCCACCCTATTACAATCTTTGCTATGCCAAGACAACAGAATGATGAGGGTAGCATTTAGACCCATAACAAGAAACCTAAACTATTCAGGTGTCAGAGATGAATTATGGAGCTATAGCTTCTGTTTTGAAATAACACCTGTAAGGAAAATGAAAAAATGTAAATAAACTTTATATCCCGCAACTTTTTGAGCAGGAACATTGAGACTTTCTCTTGGCCGCTTATGAGAGAGTGAGCTGTGATGATTTTTTGGACCACTGTCATGAAAGGCATTTATATCTCTATATATTTAATACCCAAATTAGCAAGAGGGGAGGGGTTTTTAGTTAGAATGAGTACGTAAGATAATGAATAGAGTCCAATGGCACAAATGCCAAATGATCATACTATCAGGATGTACCTGCCAGACCGAATGAAGCATTTCTGTCCGGTTATGGGGTCAATGACAAGGATAATAGGAACAGATCAATTTTGTAGTAAGTGCAACCTTCTTACCCTCACTTGTATCATCATAAACCTGCAAAAAAATAAAATAGTTAGATTCTAAGGTATACAGCAAAGCAGACTGCAGGGCCCAATGCACTAAAATCTAACACAAAATACAAGATTGCAATAAAGCAATACACACCATAACTATCAGCATATTTTCAGATAAATACTAAGACAGAGAAATAAGTATAAAAGACATACCTGCCAAAAGATGAAATTGGTTTAATAGTTTGGGCCACAGGCTTCATTTGCCCAGGTGTCTCTATTAAGCTTCATTAGCATACAAATAATTAATTAGCACAGATAAGTCAAAAGCATTAGAAATAAGTTTTTGCTAAAATATGTTGCACATTAAGCTAGAAGCCTAGACTTATGATAGAACCCAATAGAAAAAGAGGGGACCAAGTCTCAAAGGCAAGCATATCCCATGACATAAGATATGTACAAGAATTGTGTGAAAGGGGGATTTTATCTTGTGTTTGTTTTACTTATTTTTTTTGTGTGTGTGTGTTTGGGGAGAGGGGGTGGGGTGGGTTGGTTCGGATAGTAGACCACACAACCATGTGTGAGCTGAATTCTGTAGGAGACTGTAAATTTGCCAGGAAGCCATTTGTCCTCAGAAGGCAGCGCAAGTTTTGCCTGCAAATTTAAATGACAGTGCATTTGACAACAGAGGCATAGATTAAGTAACACATGTATTTTAAATGACAAGCTTGGGGAAAGAAGATATGCCATAGCACCGAACTTCAAATTACAGTTCAAACTAAGGAAAACGCAGCAAATAAAGAGAGTAATTAATCTGAAGCATCACCTTGAGGCTTGAGCAAACACAAAACAATCTACCTAGGTTATGCCAGCTATGAAGACCTTTCAATTCTTAAGTATTGCAAAGGTTCCAAGTTGAAAAACTTCTCAGAGTTACAGCCTTGACATTCGAATTAAAAAGTAAGATTAGGGAGTATAATTGGTTATAGATGAAGTGACAAGGCCAATCCATTAAGTACCATGGTGTATGTTATTTGCGGGAGATATTGTATTGGTAGATGAAACTAAAACTGGGTTAAATGCCAAGTTGAACAATGGAGACAAAGGTTGGAATTTCGAGGATTTAAGCTAAGTCAGAGTAAGACTGAATATTTAGAAGTTATTTATCTCTACATTAAATGATATGGATTTGATGAGGTTGACCGAAAAGATCTGACCATCGAGTGAAAGCTTTAAGTATCTTGAGTCAATCATCCAAAAGAATGGTGATATAGACGAAGATGTGGCTCATAGGATTAAGTCAGGTGACTAAATGGAGAAGCGGCTACGGGAGTGTTATGCATACGAAGCATCCTCTAAAGCTAAAGAAAAATTCTACAAGACTGCTATAAGAACAGTATTGTTTGCTCTATGGTATTGAATGTTGGCCCTCCAAGAAAGAAGCATATTCAAAAGGTAAGGGTCTATGAGATGCGGATGTTAGAGATGGATGTGTAAGGAACACTCTACGAGATCGAAAAATATGAAGTTATCGCGGATATTGCAGGGCAATTAGAGGGAAAACGCGCTTGTGCTGGTTGGGCATGTAAGCGGGAGACCTTGGGGGCACCAGTGCAAAAAGTTGAAGAATGGACAGGGAGATTTTAAAACGGGGAGGGAGGGGAAGACAAAAATGACTTGGTGGAAGGAGTTAGAAAGACATGAAACAGTTGGATTTGCAAGAGGAGTGAGGTTCTCGATCGTAAAGTGGAGGAGGAAAATCTAGTGGAATGACCTCTCGGAATAATCACTTTTGGTTCATGTTAGTCAAACGCCCTCATATAGGATTAAGGCTTTGATGATTGAATTAGGGAGTACGTAGCCAACCATTATAACAACTTGCAAAGTCCAATCACTATTCCAAATCCCAACAAGGATATGGATCAGATCAATAGAAGACAACAGGACACGCATTTGAAAGTAATACAATGGAAAAATGTGTCATACCCGAAAACAAAAGGAAAAGAAATTGAAATTAATGAACCATAATAAGAAATGTTATGATGACACCAACCTTTTCAAAAGACCCTGGTGCATTAAAGCAAAAGGAGGCCGAATATAAAGCAGCGAGATTGTCCCGCGAACTCTCTGATGAGGAACTACCACCACCACCTGAATTCAGATTCCAAACGGCAGGGTGCTCATTTCCTCCTCAAAGTTGCGGAAAGCAACAACAGAACTTGTCCTTGAACGGGATACCCTGATCTTGAAGCACTGTATCAAACCATAACAAACATAATTTAAAAACAACAAAGAGATAAAAGGAAAACATTCTTCAATGTTGACAACGCAACAATAATGAGGCACAGAACAACAGAACGCACTAGATATGATGAAGAGCTATCAAGGATTGTCAATGATGGAACAAGATCAGCCACTAGAAAAGCTCAATCTCATGACCTTAGGGCATCAACTCCATCATAATGCACAAAGACCCTAATCCAAATTCACCAGTGCAATTCTTGTTTCCATTGACCTAGATGAATCTTCTTTTATTTTTCCTGGACTGCTCAGGACACTGGTTTGGGGAATTCCCAGTTTAAATAGTAATCCATATATAACATGTATAGATAAAGACATTTTGTTATAACTACCCGAGAGTTTAATGGAAATTCAATCTTTTGATGGGCATAAAATGAGGGAATTCTGGGAATTATCTCCACATAATTACCAAAATATCATTATCTATATGTTTTGTATGAAACTATCTAAACTAAACTAGAATCCCACTAGGTTGTACAGTGAATACAAATGAAATAATTGTAAAGAGCTAAAACACTCTTAACAATCTACCGATACCATGAAAATTCAAAGGCATTTCAAGTGGGAGATCCATCACTTCTCAATTCGTCATGGCATTACATATTGTTCCTCCAATAAGTCGTCTTAAAATTTGATCCATCTTCGGAATTAATTGCGTAAGCAAGCCAAATCATTATATTATTATAGTCCTTGCAAAGCTTCTACTTAGCAACCTTTCTAGGCTTCTATAATGTAAGTCCAAAGTGACTGCCCTCACTCTTTTACCTAGGTGATCTAGCTAGTATTGTTCAAAAATATCTTTCACTGTTTCATTAGAAATTTGGCATTTCAATTGCCATAAATTATAAAAAATTGTAATAGTTCTTCATTGCCAATAAATAACCTCACTAAAAACGCTGCTCTTATTACTTCGCTTGACTCTCCACACATTAATGAGTAAACTGCATAACAATTACCAAAACAAAGAAGAATAGGGAAACAAACTTAGGTGTTCTAGGTGAGAATACTTCTATATATAATCTAGTAGAGCGTCCACAAAGCCCCATCTCATGCAGAAAAGTGATGAGTAGGCAAAAGCATTAAAAGTTGGAACCATATGGTGGCAATACAGAGTCAGTCTTTGATTACAATATTAGAGGAGTTTTCAAAAAAAACTGTCAATGAAGAGCTCAATGTCAAAGAGAAGTTCAATTACAAATATTAGACACAATTCACGTGAATACAAAAATATACTTCCTCCGCTCTTTTATAGTTCATTCAACCATGATGCACAAAGGTTATAGGAGAGGAGAGAAGATAGAGAAGAAGAATAAAATGGGACCCATATTGAGAGAGGAGTGAGAGAGAGTAATTGACAAAAAGTGCCCAAATTGGAAAGGACGCGAGGAATTCAAACTTTCGAAAAAGGAAAAGGATGCAAGTAATAAAAAATGGAGAAAAGTATAATATATTTGTAGTATCAACCTCGTTCGAAAAGACTCCACAATGCAATGTCAAGTCTGAACATGTTGACTTTATTTGGAACTCAGGAATAATATTTAAAATTCAGCTCAAATATAAACCAAAAAAAGCTCGCCACTGAATTAATTTAATGAGCTTCACTAGAATGAATCTACAAATACAAAAAGAAATAAATAGCGAAAAAATAAGTACTCCCTTGAAGAATTTTTAATTGCGAAATATTGAGATCTTTTTTGGTCATATGTAGAAAACTAACAACTAAAAAAGTCCAAGAGGCTTTAACAATTGTGATGAAAAATATTAGAGAAGCAATTAGCATCGATGAATCTGAACCAATGTCCTACACTCCTACCTAATAGTAGCCCTGCCCATATTTATCGTTGCCCTTTAAAACATTTATATAAGCACCTATCCACAACCACATCAAAAACCAACCAAACAATGAATATAGTATTCAATGTAAACTAACAGAAGGTATGTGCTCAATTTTCACACCAAGAAGCAACCACTGGTTGAGAGTTTGACATTAAAATTGTTTGTGCTTCAATTAAAGTACCTTCTATCGTTCTTGATCTTAAGTCTTAATACCTGCATCTATCGTTCTTATTGATTCGTAAGTCTTCGAAAGTTCCACCTAGTTTCAGAGAAATGCCTATTAATCAAACAATGACAATACAATTTAAGCCATCACCATCAACATTAGAATACACGTGTGATAAACCTTAATGGAAACCATGTACCCATAAAAAAGAAATATTGAGAAAAAAAGAAGGAGAAGCACAACTGTGATCTATCCTAGAAGCAAAATTGATCAAACTTTCCTTACACGAAAAAAAGTGTAGATATTTTTAAGAATTTAGCCATCTTATTGTGTTCGATAATATTTAGAGTGTACTTGAACAAAACAATAATAAATTGAATGACTTGGCACAAGTCGCTCATAGAGTAACTTTTTCCTGTGCTCACTTGAAGTGAACTAAAGAGCAAGCCTCATATAGTTCAATGAGTACACTCAGCCGATTGATGGCTGGCAAAGGTCCTTATATTGTACCCTTATTGCCTATGCTCACCTAGCTTCAGTTAGTTTTCAGTTATATCAGCTAAGGTTCTACTGTTATGGTATAGATACACCGTAAGAAAACGTTCAGCACACAGCCAAACCCCATGTTTTTGTTTTTCACTTACTGGATTCCAACTTTGTAAAAGACTTATTTCTAAAAATGTTTCATCCCTAGCATTCCCACTGTTAGGATGGAAATTTTGAAAGATTAGTTGTGGTAGCCACCTTTGCAAAGACGACAAAATAAAATCCAACATATTAAACAAACTCTGACCATTCTTGATTGCAATGTATTTCCTCTCAACCAAAAATGTAGGTGGGATATTTAACGCAAAAAATAATAAAGGGAAAAAATGGTTGCAACTTCACGTTACAATGTACTCAACAGAATTATTTTTTAAAAAAAAATAGCAAAAATTCTATGGCCAATCTCCCTTTGACCATAGTAGCTGAGCACAAAAGGGAAAAATAAAGGTACGATATGCTTAAACAAGGCAAAAACGATAAGAAAATACCCCCAAACATCATAGAGTCGTCAAAAGTGCCTCTCTTATCACAGGTAAGGTGCACGAACATCGTCACCGTCGTTTAATTCGCTTAATTCCTTGCTAAGGCCTCGTCAGATTTACTACTGCAAAACACACAAAGAAGACAATACCCTTAATAAACTCGAGTTAAATCAATCTATTCAAGAATACTGTAATGAACCATCAACTCATTACCTAGACTCTTATCAACTAAAGGATGCAACAATCTTCGAGGCGAAAAAGATGAGAGAAGACATTGCCCACACCCTTCATTTCCAACATAGAACAAGCTGATGGCTTCTTCAAGTTCCAAGCTGGGTTGCCTGAGTCATAAATAATCATTTCAGCTAACATCAGGAAAATAACTTCATTGAATGCAAAACAACAATAAAAGATGAATTAGAAAAACAAAAACTAGAGATAAAAACAGCAAAACTGAAACATAAACAAGGGGAATACAGTAAAAATGAAAGATAAAATGCCAACTTTACATGTTTAAGTGTTCTCTTGTTCATAAAGGCATTGACATGAAACCAATTTTGCAAAAAGCAGTGTTGGCACGGTTGATAAACAACGGGGAAGTATCTAGAGGATGCTGAAGCTTGGAACTAATAATTAAGCCTTGGAAATTCCCAATAAATTCTTATGAGAAACCATAAGGATTTATGTTTACTTGGATTCTTTCATTTGCATTCTAGTAATCAACACACAGACATGGGATCATTGAATTTTTTCCGAAGTAACGATACCCAAACTTGCGGACGCAAACCCATGTTGCCATGGATATCCAAGTTAACCATACAGGATTTAATGACTAGACTTAATAGCCATCCAATACTTTCATATGAATTAAAAGCATGTTAATCACTGAAGTGTTTATAGAGAAGAAATTAGGAACGAAAACTAAACTGGAAAAAAGTTGAAGTAAACCGCCTAAAAGGCAATTCGGAACTTCTTTGCACCAATCGGTAAAATGACAAGTTATCCAAAAAGCCAGAAACTCCTAAGAGTGATTTTATCATAATAGTTCAGTATTCTAAGCCATTAGTGAAAAAGGATACAGCGCTAAAAACTTTACCATCAAAAAATAACCCACATACTGCATCCCTACGTCTACAACCGGAAACACATCGTGAACATTACATACTTCTTCCGTTTCATTTTAATTGCAACAAATGTTTCCTTTCTAATTTGAGTCACATTTCCTATAATCTATCTTCATCATTGTCGCCACTTCTCTTCTATCCCTTTTCCTCTAGACAATAAATTTTGCCTATTGAGACACCCACTTGAGTTTTTTTAATTAAAACAAAACGGAGAAGAAGTATATTCTTTTAGCGTGACATAAAAATTCTCATGGTCTTGCTAGCATGCATTCAGATAACTACCAAAAATGACATTATCAACATTCACCAATGATCCAAAACTTTAAAGTTAAAAATGAAGTTCATTTCCTACCCACTACGAAACCTAATATGACGTTATAATACTACCACTTTGATGCCCATGAGGTATTACTGATCACAATACTAACTAGTGTATAGCATACATCAACTTAAGTCACTTGTCACGTGAAATTGTTAAATTAATTCACTGCAGGGCAAACCCTAAACTTTGCCACCAAATAGAAAGTAGTGACTACTTCACATTCAGGTTGGGACCAAGGTGTAACGATGTTCTTTGAGTGACCAATACTATCCTATTCCTGCTTAAAAATTCAACATTGTCGACGCCTTATGTATACAAATAATTACATGATTAGAATTTCCAATTTAGTGAAGGTCATATACTTTTACTTACATACTTGATAGTTCGTAGTCTTCGTACAATTAAAGTTCATGCAAAATATGAAGAATACAAACATTACCATAGACGGAATATTCCCATTACATATGAATGCCAAAACCAAAAGATCGTAGCATCAAAGCGACATACTCGATTTAAAGACCATCAACTTAAGATCTAGAATCATTTTCATCCAAATTGACACTAATCATCTGAGCCACAAACAGAAGAACGCGCAATTAGCAAGCCATTGGTTTTGAAAATCAGTCTTGCATGATACATTTAGATCTGAGAACCATGACCAACTGCAGCTATATTGCTATATCAACATTGCAGTATATCACTGAGAGTACACTCGCAAGTCACGAACATTCTGAAAACATCATTCGTCAGGATCAACTAACAAAAACGTCACGTACCAAAATAGATAGTCTCGTTACTCAGTTACGCAATCATCACACAAAACATGATCCAAAAGAGGCAAATTCAAACCTTATCACAGAACAGCAACTCAACAGAACTAAAACGATGGTTGATGACAGTCAAGTAATAAGTTTATCGATCGTCATGAATTTGTCGAACAAAATCAAGTTCTAATTTTCAGTCGATTATACCATTGATTGTACCGCGATCATAAAATGAGCATTCCATAAACCCTAACAAATCCATTGAAGGGAAAAAAAAAAATGGCAGGAAAATTTCAAGTTCGAAATAAAGTTAAAAAACACCTGGCAAAAATTGGCGGGGCAGTTATCGGGCAGTCTGACCAAAACAAAGCGATCTCGAGAAAGAAGAGGAACCATGCTTGTTGCTTGTCGTGGGAGAAGGAAACGTCCTCCATGAATTCGAGCTTCGTTTAATGTCGATTGGAATTTCCAGAGGAAATGAAATGAGTGATGACGGAACAAAGACAACACTTTGTTTTTTATAATTTGATTTTTTGATTTTTATTTTTTTTTTTTGGGTCCAAAACTGAGGAAGTTGTAATGAAAAGAGAGATAATGGGTGAAAATTGATCTCTCTCTTT